>JAOUQW010000019.1:17445013-17467218 GCA_028565825.1 Olivaichthys viedmensis | reverse complement strand
CACTATCTTGCCGAAATACTTCATGGATCACAACGATGAATATGCCAAAAGGCGTGGAGAACGATGATCCATAAAGTAACCAAGAGTCGGCTGCGACTGAACGGATAATCATCATCATGCAGTCTAACCATGTCATATCAAGGGTTCACCGATGTGATTTTATTATATTCAGATATTGTGATCAGATTTTTTTTGTTAAGCAAACTTAATGTAAATCAGTGAACGCTAACTTTCAGTGACTTGATAAGGAATTAAATGAATTGATAATAAACTGACCTGAAGTTTTTTTTTATTTTTTAGCTTGTTACAGTGAATTTAGGCTAAAAGACCAGCGGACACGGGTTGTGTGATTGTAAATCATATTTGTATTAAAATTTTTGTAAGCAAAGTGTTTTCACCAATACATTTTTGCAACATATGAACATAACCAGAATCTTAATTTTCTTTCAAAATTACATCATTATTATTATTTTTTAAATATGCTCTCAAAAATAATTTGTGAAATTAACAACACACTTAGTTTTATTACTACTTGAACCCATTTTATGTCCTATCACTCTTGTAACTACATACTATGATGTTTTATTAGTTTTATACTGTAGTTACGAAAAAACATGTTTTAAGATGAATAACTGAATAATAAGATAAGACTTTATGGAGTTAACAAAAAATCTGACCACATGGCCTGTATTAAATATAACACTGAAAAATTTACACAAAATGTGTTGTATAATTACAATCTAGTACTTTTTTCCCCCTACATTTGTTTGCCTAAACAAGGTTCAGCATTGAACATTTTTTAACAGAGGTATCTTACAAACACCTCCTGAGGGTGCTGCTGCAGTGTGAGAGTGGGAGCTGCAATACCTTTCCTATTGCAGAAGCCCGTGACAGCAACTTGGATCAGACTTCTTCATAGGTCTTATACCAATCCTTTTGGAATGGTTTTAAACATAGGCGCAATTAATTATAATTCATAATTATAACTCAGCCCTATAAAGACCCAAATAATTAATTTTGATAATAATTATTTGGTAATAAAACAAAAATATTTTCTCTTATACAATAAATGCTACCGTAAATAAATGCATCAGTATTACTGATACCGATATAATAAATATTGATTAAAATATTTGTGTTGCCCCTCCCTCGGCTCTAAAAAACTTGGTTGCGTCCAGAGTGGGAAAAGATCTTAAACGTTCTCTGACTTCACACTGAAGTTTCCCCGTCAAGGACGCCATATTACTCCGAGTTCCTACGAGTAATACGATGCCTTTTGGTGAGTTTAGCGCATACTTTGACATGTTACTGTATTAAAAAGACGTTTAATGCAGAGTGTTTTGTGTGCGCTAGCCTCAATACATATATACAATACATACATATCACTCCATCTGAGGCTGAGACTAACGGTAGTTACATTAGCATTATCTGTGCTTGTGGTAGCTAGCGCTAATAGTTGAAATTAAGGTAAGCTTTAAATCTAGCTGACCTGACTGGCTGTAATATATTTTTTTCTCAACTCTCCCGTTCACCGAGCAATCACAAGAGGCAGTGCTCCCTATTCAACCACTCGAAATAAATCGCTTTAATGTAGTGATGCAACGCATTTTCAAGCGCATATTTCTAAAAGCTGTTTAATAGCTTTTGCCATTTCTTTCCCATTGCTGCACGCCCCCCAGACCCCCATAGAAGGTCCTGTTCAACCCAAAGTTACGCCCTTGTTTGACCTATTTTGTGGTAGCATATATTGCATTTGTTTGTGTATGTATGGCAGAAGCTTGTAGGAAAAGATATCATTATGTTTTCCCCCTCCACACACACAGACAGACGTATACACACTGTACTGGCTACCTCCACCTTATATAATCATTAATCACAATCCAATATTATGCGTACTTATATGAAATACCTTCCTACACACTTAGGAGAAATGTACAAAATATGAAATGCTTCCTCCGCACACAAGAGTATAAGAGATTATGAGAAAATGTCCTTCTGTGGGAGACATTTAAGGAACAGGGTATCTGTTTATGGATTTTTTTAAACAAATAAGAGGTTTCATTTGTACATAGATTTGTTTGTCAGTATTGTAATTAGAAACAACTTCTGCATAGCCTCAGTATTAAACTAAATTCACTGTAATTTTGGAGTATCAAAAACTGTAGTGAGAAATGCTACTGTATAACTTCTACTGTAATATCAGTATGCAGTGTTGGTTATCACTTGGGTGTTGTTGGCTAGCAGGCACAAATAAAGAAAATAATATCCATCTGACAGAATACATTAGAATTTTCTAGTGCTATGCAACAACGGACAGGTAAAACCTGGGTAGAAAGGCATGTGTACACATTTATAAGCACTATTATAACACCCCCACCCTTATAGACTTATAGATATGTTTTTCACACATTTTTTTTGTTTTACTTTTATTTTTTTGTTATTTTTCCACGTTTTTACATATTTGCAAGCACTTATATAAACACGTGAAAAAACAACATAAAATATGTAATGACAAACATCACACATTTCACACGTGAAAGTTCGAAAACCATGTTTTTTCTGTAAGGGATAGCTTAAAAAGTTCTAAATTTAATTTTTCTATTTTGTGTTGCAGACAAGATTGAGGAAGCCCAGAAGGAGCTAAAAGAGCCCAGAGGTGCTCAGAAAGGTAACACTCACTCTTCTTCCATTCCAGTAATTATAGTTTAAACCTTTTATGCATGTGTATGAATTTTGTTTGATAGATACTGGGTGAAGGATACTGTACACAGATTGTAAGTCAAAAGTAGCTTATCTCCCAGTTCACCACAATGACTAGTTAAATATCTATTCCAAAATGTCCAATTAAAAAACAACAAAACTAAACCTCTCAGCCATAAATGTACTAGCTTCCTGCAATTAAACTGCCACCACTGGCTGTTTCACAACAACAAGCCTCCAAACATTCTTCCTTTGTGCCTGTTCTACCCTCAGTCCTGTAAAATGCACAACAGCACGTTCACCATCTGACAGTAGCAGCTCATTAAGCTAAACGAACAACAGA
The DNA here is from genome assembly GCA_028565825.1 of Olivaichthys viedmensis. Lineage (NCBI taxonomy): Eukaryota > Metazoa > Chordata > Actinopteri > Siluriformes > Diplomystidae > Olivaichthys > Olivaichthys viedmensis. Next base: position 17,464,175 of record JAOUQW010000019.1, on the reverse strand, counting down.
CACTGTAGAAAAAGCTATGAGTGTCATCCCCATGCTGGACACAATGCCACACCTCCATTGGTAGCGTGTGTGTGTGTGTGTGTGTGTGTGGGTGGTGGTCTGGGCTGCTGATGTTTGTATTGGTACATTGGCTGAAATGGATATTGCAGAGTTCCTGTGCAGCAGCAGTGATTAGAGCTTCTGGAGGGCTCTGCTATTTTCTTCCAGCTGTGGTCACTGCACTTGGCCCCTGTGCACTGCAGACATGTGATTAAAACTGGAGAGCTGTATACTGGGTCACTACAAAGTATCTTGCTGCCCACCAATCTTGGGTGACATCTGTTTTTTTTTAAACAGGAGAGACATCCAAGAAAAGAAGCTGGAGCCTTTAAAGGGAAGGCAAACATTAAATTAAATAATTAAACTGTTAATGTTGAATCCAGTGTATTTGTGAATTTTGTGTTGGTATCAATAGTATATTGAGATCACTTACGAGATCAAGTAGGTAGTATGCTTAGTAATCCTGCCTAAACGGTAAGGTCTTTTGAAACAAACTGAGAAAGTAAGGTAATGTGATGGCAAGTGTTACGGGTCAGGTCAGTCTTCTTACCTTAATTTTTTAGAATGGTCCTTTTTGGAGTGTGTAAAGCCTGAGGCCTAGGCTTTTTCTGTGTTCGGTGTGGAGAAATATTACTTTGTCTTCTAAACCTAGGTGACCAACTTTTTCTTAAAATATTATAGCCATGTCATCATAGTAGATATATATTTAAATTGTTCAGGCTATAGACAGAAGTCTCTCATTGAACAAGATAAAAATTTCTACTACTTATATTTCTTAGGATCTTATAATCAAATCAACCAAGCATGGAATATGTTTTTCCTGTTTGTCCATAATTGTGAAGAAATTAGTATTATTCAGTGTTCTGCAAGTTCACTTGCCATATTGAGTGTGTTCAGCTTTGGTCCAGACATTGACTTAAGTGTCAGGTATAGCCTAGGGATTTGATACAATAGGGCCTTGACTTTAACTACCTAATAGCAGTCTCATTTAACAGACCCCTTTCACCAGACTCAGTCAGACCCAAACACAGACCCAAACACAGACCCAAACACAGACCCAAACACAGACCCAAACACAGACCCAAACACAGACCCAGACACAGACCCAGACACAGACACACACACACACACATACACACACACACACAGGCTTGGGCTGATAATTGATAACAAAATAAAATTTGTTTTAGCAAGAAAGTAAAGCTAGAGAAAATTATTCTGTTCCCACACAGATGCACAATTATTAAGAGAGAAAGTGCAAGACAAACAGGGTTGAGGTATAAAAATGAGTGAGAGGTGGGGGGCGGGGGGTGAACGAGAGACAGAGAGTGGGTTTTCAACATAATGATGCGTGGGCCTCAGTAGCTCAGAGATATAGCAGCAGAGGAGAACTTCCAGAGGCCAAAACAGAGTTTTGTCTTCACATTAGCTGCCAGAGACAAAATACAGAGGTAATCCCTGAATTATTTACATGAAGAGGATGGATTTGTCATCAGCTGACAGGTAGTGATGTCTCTATATTTGCATCAACCTTACACAGATATTTTGGGGGCATTTGATTTAAATCGGGGAAAGTACTTTGCAATATTTTTTGTTGCATTCAAGTTTTTTTCCCCAAAAAATATATATATATATTGTTTCTTATCCAAATATAGTATGCTGTTTAATATTCAGCTCAGAAAATGAAAAAAAACCTATTAGAATAGGTACCAGCATATTGTTGTGAAGAATCAGACAAGGGACTGTGAGAGAAACCTGTGTATGATGAAAGATTATATAACTAATGCCATTTTCAATTGATCACAACCTAATGCTCCAGCATACAGAAGAACAACTGGTAAAATATATATTTTTATTCACTCTGAAATATTGTATGTTGTGCCTTTATTTGTTATTGTGATGAATTACACAGAGGTGCACCTGATGATTCTTTTATCATATGTTTATTATTGTGTAAAATGTAATAATTGAAATGCCTATTTTGTAAGAATGACGGTTCTTCCTGATATTATTAATTAATATTGTATTATAATTTACAGTGTGACATTTTAGTTGATCGCAGTTGTTTTTTGTATTATTTTGTATTACTGATGGACAATGTGTACCATAAATGTTGTTTTTACATAATAAATACAGTAGTCATTAAATTGATCCTCAGAACTATATTAAGAACTATGTTTTTCACGCAGGTCAGATTTCTTTGCGAGTTCCACTTGTGCGTGTAGTCCATTTAGTGTGAACAGCTCCTATTAACATAGTTTTTTTTTCCAACAGGCAGAAATGAAAGTACTGTCAGAAGTTCTGATAGCATCAAAGGACTAAAGAGGAAAAAGGTTGTGGCTGAAAACCAGCTGAAGAAAATACCCAAGTCTCCAATCAAGAAACAGTCACAAACCAAGAAATCAGTTTCCCCTGTAAGTTGTGCTTTATCCGAGGAAGCCACACCTGCCTGTTTATTCTCCAAGAGCCCAGCACACAGTACCTCAAAATCAGCCCAAGATTCTGAAGATGATCAGCAGGAGACATTGGCAGACAAGGCACTAAAAGTGGAGAGCAATGATTTGACTACCTTAGAGCCAAAGGCTCTTGTCCAACAAAGAGGTGCAGAGAAGACTTGTGTTGGACAGTCAGTGCCAACCAAAAGCTGGAGTGGGAAAGTCAGCGACAAAGACACACCTGTCTCTCATACAGCTGCTCCTCTCGAAGTTCTGCTTAAGGCTATGGAGCCAGACTTTAACACTCTGACAGAGAAGAAGAACTGCAATCCAATTGGACAACTTGGGAAATCCATCTCAGTTCCTGTTCCTCAGTCAGAGGTTTCCGTTGCTATGCCATCAGTTAATTTTGGTAGTCAGTCCCAGCGTGCTCTAATGCAGCCATGTAATGCAGATAAACAGCCATTCTACAGCAGTGCATCAACATCGGTCCTAGCTCCTCTGCATCACTCGTCACAGCAGCACTTGACTAAGACTGTTAATTGCCAGCATGACAAGCCGGGCCTTCAGAAGAGCTACAGTGCAGGTCCATCTTTCAACTTGACCTATACCCCAGTTCCGTCAGGATCCAGTGGTCTGCCTCAAAGTCAGCCACCTATAGTGCAGACATGCCAGTCTTTCTCTGCCACTGTCCCCAACCCGATCCAAGTTCCAGTCACACCAGGCTTTAACCCTGTCCAGGTGGCAACAGTTGTCAACTTTGGCATGAATCAAATGTGTGATGTCTCAGCTAAGGAGCAAAAACCAAAAAAGCAAGGGAAGTATGTTTGTGAGTACTGCAGCAGAGCATGTGCAAAACCCAGTGTATTGCTGAAGCACATACGATCCCACACTGGAGAGAGACCATATCCTTGTGTTACATGTGGTTTCTCATTTAAGACAAAGAGCAACCTCTACAAGCATAAAAAGTCTCATGCCCATGCCATCAAACTAGGGCTTATATCAAAGGATTCTGGAAGTGGGTCTCTGTCCCAAGAATCTGACAAAGGCCTTGGTACACATTCAGATGTAGAGGAAAGTGGTGAGAGTGATGAGGAGGTCAGTACAGCTGATTTGGACCCTGACTCATCACAGAACAGCCTGACTGCTTTATCTGAGAGCAGCTTGCACAGTTCAGGCACAGTTCCGACCAGCCAAGGGGAGGTAGACCAATCTGTGATGTATGAAAATATCAATCCTTTGGCTAGCCAGAAGGGCTGTGAGCCCAAAGTAACTGCTCCTCTCCCTAAAGTAGTTGTTTACCCTGTCAATGTTTCACCCTTGCGAGCAGACAGTCCAAGAGTTACAGATTCCACTCCAGAGCAAGCAACAGCCCAGAGGCAAAGGGATTTCCAGACAGCAAGTCTGAGGTCCAACATAACTGTCCTGTCATCACTGAAAGAGGTGGATTGCGCAAGTCCTTTACAGGACTCCATAAGTGAGGATGAAAATCAGCAATGTAAATCTCCATCAGGGAGTGGACATGCACAGCTTCAAAGACAGCAAGCAACTGACTACTCTCAGCAGCCTCAGGGCAAATGCCTGCTTAGCCCCCGAAGTCTGGGAAGTACTGATTCTGGTTACTTTTCACGATCTGAAAGTGCAGATCAAGCTATGAGCCCTCCGAGCCCCTTTGTCAAGATCACTCCACCAACAGAAAGTGAGTTGAAAAATCCACAAGCTTTATCCTCTCCTGTATTGGCCACTGTCATGCATGTAGCACCAAGTGAAAAGCCTCGTGTTTTGCCAGGACAGATGCGTCCCCCATTGGAGGCAAAAGCTCTTTCTCTGGAAGAACGCATCACAAAGTTAATATCGGATAATGAGGCTGTTGTTGATGCCAAGCAACTTGATAGTGTCAAACCAAGACGTACATCTCTTTCCAGAAGAGGTAGTATTGACTCCCCCAAATCATACATATTCAAAGACTCTTTTCAGTTCGATCTAAAACCAGTAGTAAGAAGGTCAAGTTCCAATTCTGATATACCAAAGTCTCCCTTTACACCCACAGATAAATCCAAACCAATATTTCTTCTCTCTGTACCACCTCAATATCCAACTATGGATTGTTTACCAATTACAAGAAGTAATTCGGTGCCCACAACACCTGGTCGGTCAGCTGTCCTCCCCAATGCTACCCCTCAGCCCCATCCTCTAAGGATCTGCCAATCATTTGATGACAAGATTAGTTCACTAAATGATGATGTCTTCTCTCCAGCACCTTCCACCCCAAATCAAGTTGTACATCGAACCTTAGTCAGACAGATAGCAGTTGAGGATTTTTCCACAAATGAGGGTCATGTTCTCCTTTCTGTTCATTCTATGGATGAGGGTCATCATGGACCAAGCATTACCCATGAAACTCGAAGTAAGTCATTTGATCATGCACCTGAAAGAACCCGAAAGACCCAACAAAGCAAAGGGACAACATATGAATGTGAGACCTGTCGTAACCGGTATCGAAAATTAGAGAACTTTGAAAACCATAAGAAGTTTTATTGCTCTGAATTGCATGGTCCAAAAAACAAAACTGTGCCAGTCAGAGATATTGAGCCAGAGGTGTTCGTACGTGGAATACAACAACCAGTTTTGAGCAGAAGTGCCATTATTCCAAGCATTGTGGATCAACCAATGATGATAAGGAAAAGACGGAAAATGAAAAGTGTTGGGGATGATGAGGACCAATCTCCAACTGAAACTACACCTCCATGTTCAAGAAGTTTTGATTCATGCCAGATGTCCACGGGTTTTTCAGGAAATTCATATACCCAGCACATACACACTGCTAGTAACCCTCCTCCTGTAGGTCAAATTCAACTCATTGCAAGAGGCACTGAAGAGGCAAGACTGTCTCCAATACGAGAGACCCATATCAGCACACCCAGTAAAGAAAGAGCAGAACTACAGAGACAAGGAAGTGGTACTTCAGTCATTCGGCACACTAACTCTCTCAGCCGGCCAAATTCCTTTGAAATGTCGGAGTCTATTGACCGATCCTCTCCAGTTGATTCTGTGGAAAAAGACGCCAATGGCTCAGTAAAAAGCCATGTTGAAGGTACAATTAGTTCTTCTTTGCAAAGTTACCATGAAAAAATGTCAACACCTAAATGTGCCAACCAAGGAATGGACCAACGTGAGAAGCAAACACCACTTACTAGTGACAACTGTACACCTACCCAGTCTAGGCTGGTGCGTCAGAACAACATTCAAGTTCCTGAAATTCTTGTAACAGAAGAACCAGACAGAGAGCATGAATCTCAAGTGAGCGAATCGACAGAAAAGCCCTCAGAAAAATTCAACTGGCCTCAGAGAAGTGAGAGCTTGTCTAAACTTCCAACTGAAAAACTCCCACCAAAGAAGAAGCGGATAAGGCTGGCTCAAATGGAACATTCCTCAGGGGAGTCTAGCTTTGAGTCAAGTCTCTCTCGTAGCCTTAGCCGAGACAGTAGCTTGTCAAGGTGCTCCAGTGTTTCAGCCTCATTTGACAGAGATGATCCTCCAAGATCAGACAGTCCATCCAGGGTGGAAGGTGTTAGGAAACCACCAGAGGTTCAAGGGCTCCCTGTAGTAAGCAACACTCTAGGAGTACCAGGAATGATGAGACGTGCTGCCTCAGAGCAAATCAGCTGCACTCAACCATCTGTAGAAATTTCTTGCGATTACCGTAGCAAATCATTTGACTGCAGCACCATATCTCCCAGCAGGGCTTTGTCACCAATGGTAACTACATTGCCAAAAACTCCAGCTACCCAAGTACCCCTTATTGAAAGAAGAAGAGGGCCTCTCGTACGTCAGATGTCTTTGAAGATTGGACCAGAAACACAACAACCATCAGGAAAACCAACAGTCTCCCTCCAGAAAGGCCCCTCTACTAACATCTTTTCAGTGTCCCAACATAGATCACTAAATGTAAATAAGCCTATCCATGTTCAGCCTTTTGTTCTGCATTCTGGGGAATCACTCCTGCAGAAGAATGTGCAACTGGTTCAAAGTATCAACCTGGGTAGCCAAACCCAGCAACCCCAAGTTCATGGGCTTCCCCACCCATGGCACCAGACCTCAAGGCTTGACAAATGTCAGGGATTACAACCTCTGGTCCATGTTGTGCATGGTCAAGCAGATGTTCTGAAACCTGCTGATACAGATAATATGAAGAACTTTGTACCCAAGTACCAGTTGCAGTATCCAGTTTTAAAAACAGGTCAGACACACTCTTTCACTAGTGTGCAGGGTGCACGAATTACCTTGCCTGTTATTACAATACCAATTGCAAATGAGACCAAAATATCAAAGTTTAATGATGGAATGCAAAATGTTTATGTAACCCAACCAAGTCAGCGAAGTGTCTCTAACAAAGTGGGCTCAGTTGTTTTGCCCGTTGATCCTGAAGTTGACACAGCCTCTCAGGCTTTTTCAGAAACTACTGCTGTTCCACAGATTCTCATCACTCATGAACATACAATACCTCCATCGACAGTGGCTTCTAAGGTAAACTTTTCTGAAGTGAACACTGATCCAACAATCAGATCAGATAGGCAAAATGGAAGGCCATCTGGGTCAGTTGGCTTCCAAATGAAGAATATTATCACAGCCATTAGCCAAAACCATATTGGTGAAAGGCAAAGTACGTCATCTCCTGGTTCATTACACAGCACTCAAAAACTGCCATCAGCAAGCCTTTGCCCACAGCAAGAGCCCACTGCCTCAAGTAAACGTATGCTTTCTCCTGCCAATAGCCTGGACATCGCCATGGAGAAGACACAAAAACGGGCTAAGGATGACCATGGCGCTGCATGCCTCACAGATGGTCGATCACTCAGTTACCTGAACTCAAAGATGTCAGAGTTGACCAGACAGCGGAAGCTAATGCTTGTTCGGCAGGTTTGCACCACTGAACCAGTAGACAGTCCAATAGAAACGGATGCCCCTGAGCAATTGCCAGAAAGCACGGAAGCTGAAAAAGACACTCGGATAGAAATTTGTCACACAACAATGTGTGAAGTCACCGAACAAGAAATGGAGAGTAGGATACCTACCACAACAGTACAGTCAGTGCCAGGGTCTGCAGCCCGTTCCTCTCCATCGATGCAAAGCCACTCTGGACCTGGAAACACTACGTTGAAATCACAGGAAAAGCCTGAGGAGCATCGATGGTCTCCTGCTAAATCTCATGTGAGGCCTCCAACCTTTCAGGGACAAATGAAATTAGCTTCCTCTGTATCTTTTGTCAACACACGAGACAGCCATCGTCTGTCTTTCCCAAGTCTGAAAACAGCTACAACCTTTACCTGGTGTTTTCTATTGAAAAGGAAACCTCTCCACATTCAGCAGACTGATCAGAGAATCTCAGCCTACTCTACCTGGGCAGTCAAACCCAACAATCCAAATCCACTGGGGCTTCCCACCAAAGTGGTCATGTCTCTTTTTGACTCCAAACAGACCTCCAAGAAAATACTCTATACACAAGCTATAAAAACAAGCTTAAAATCTGACATATTGACTTACTCTGGCAAATTGAAAGACGTTTTGCCAAAGGTATGAGTTTTTTTTTAGTAATGCCTTTTTAACCTTACAATAGTAAAGTGTTGCATGTAAATGTATTATTATTATTATTATTATTATTATTTATTATTATTATTATTATTATTATCTTTCTGTGTTTCTTTTATTTATTTATTTATTTATTTATTTATTTAAATTGTGTATAATTTTTAATTATTTTCAGGTCTTGGCCCAACAAAAACCTTTGTCAACTGAGAATTGTGGCAAAGCAAAACCAGAGAGTCAGTCAAGCCATGAGTCAGACTCATCCAAAGCAGAACCTCGACGAGTGAAGATCTTTGATGGAGGGTTTGTGCCCCTAGCCTTAACTTCTCAATCATCACTTCCAACACATTCAGTGTTGACAAGGGCGTCTAATGTTGCAGTTTATCTTCTTTTTGCAGTTACAAATCAAATGAGGAATATGTGTACGTGAGGGGTCGTGGAAGGGGTAAATACATCTGTGAGGAGTGTGGGATCCGCTGTAAAAAGCCAAGCATGCTGCGCAAACATATCCGCACACACTCTGATGTTCGTCCCTACCACTGCGCACAATGCAATTTCTCATTCAAAACTAAAGGTGGGTGTGTTTGACTTCTGTTTTTTTTGTAACTTTTGGGCTGTAACTTTTATCTGATAATTGTTACTACAATTTTGTGACAATGAGTCAGTAATATGCACTTTAAAAGCAAAGCAATAAAATACTACATACATTTTGGTACACACTTGGCGGTATACACATTGCAGCTTATTTCGTCTCATACTTTAACTATATGAACATGTACTGTAAACTTAAGACAAATTTAGACTAAATTGTGTGTGCGTGTGTGTGTGTGTGTGTGTGTGTGTGTACATATACACACACACACACACGCACACACAATGTAGTCTAAATTTGTCTTAAGTTTACAGTACTTACAGTACTTAAGTTTACAGCTTAAATGCTGTGGGGAGTTGCAGTTGTTTTCTTCTCGCTCCAGGAATTGATACATATACATATACATATATATACGTGTGTGTGTGTGTGTGTGTGTGTAATATATATATATGGATGTGTGTGTGTTGGCTGCTTCTCCTAAGTTCTAAATGAAAACTACTTGTTTGGGAAAGCAATTTAATTTAAAGTTAAAACTACTTATGAAAAAATACATTTTGATTCAGAAACAAATTTCAACCATAAGCCTTTATCAAAATGTCTTTAAATTATATATTCAATCTAGTTTGTCCAAACTTTTGACTGGTGGTTGTGTGTGTGTGTGTGTGTGTGTATATGTATGTGTGTGTGTGTATGTATATATATATAGATAGATAGATAGATAGATAGATAGATAGATGGATATACACACACTACCAGTCAAGAGTATGGACAAACTAGATTTACAGTCAGCTCTAGAATTATTGGCACCTTGGTAAAGATGGGTAAAAAAGGTTATGAAAAAAAAGTCTTTTTGGTTAGGTTAGCTTAAGCTCACACTGAAAATATGACAGAAATCAAACCTTTAATTTAAGTGCATTTATTCTAAGAAAATAAAAAACCCTTATCCAAATTTTTTATTTATTTGAACAAAACCACATGTGTCATAATTATTGCCACTCCTGCATTTAGTACTTTGTGTAACCTCCCTTTGCCAACATAACAGCACTGAGTCTTCTCCTGTAATGCTTGATGAGATTGTAGAATGCACTGCAAGGAATCTGAGACCACTCCTTAATACAGAACCTCTCCTGATCCTCTAGGGCCATAGGTCCTCTTTTGTGACGTCTCCTCTTCAGCTTACTCCACAGGTTTTCAATGGGGTTTAGGTCAGGGGACTGGGATGGCATGTCAAAAGCTTGATTTTGGAGTCATTGAACCATTTTTGTGTGGATTTAGATGCATGTTTTGGATCATTGTCCTGCTGGAAGATCCAACCACGACCCAGTTGTAGCTTCTTTTTTAATTTAAAATCCCCTGGTACTTCATGGAGACCATAATGCCATGTATCTTAACAAGGTTCTCAGGGCCTTTGGAGGAAAAACAGCCCCACAGCATCACAGATCCTCCACTATACTTAACAGTGGGCATTAGGTTCTTTTCTGTATAACCATCCTTCTTTTTACACCAAACCCACCTGTCTCATCTGACCATAGAACCCGGTTCCAGTCAAAGTTCCAGCAGCGTCTAACAAACTCCAGGTGCTTACGTTTGTGGTTAGATGAAAGAAAAGGCTTTCTTCTGGCACGCCTTCCAGATAGTCATATAGTTTGTTGTCATGGAGGTGGCGTCTAATTGTAGATTTGGAGACTTGGTGACCCCAAAATGCTGCCATCTTCTGCTTATCTCTAACCGTGATCCTTGGAGAAATGTTTGCCTCTCTTACCCATCTTCTTCACTGTACGGGGGGGGGCAAAATACACTTGCGTCCTCTTCCAGGCTACTTCATTACAGCTCCAGTTGTTTTCATTTTTTATTATTGCCCTAACAGTGGATATTAGCATTTAGCTATTTTTTTATAGCCATCGCCTGATTTATGAAGGTCAACACACCTTTGTCTCATTTGTGTATTCTCTAATCCTCAAATGATCAAATTACTAAAATTACTGCAAGCTGTGTGCTAAAAGTTTCCTACATTTTTCACATATTGATCTGTCCCTTGACTCATGACCACACAGACGGGGCGGCACTGCTCTACACATCCATGAAGGAGAATAAAAATCTAGACTTGTTATATAAATACCTTATTCACAGGTTATACGGCTTTCCGTTCAATTTCCCAGCCCAAGTGGTCGAGAAGGATTCAGTGTTTATGTAAGTTGCTTCATGGTGATGTTGGATGTGTATAACTGACATTAAACGTAGTTTAGACTCTGGTCTTTTTGTCCTATATTAAGAGTTAAACATCTCATGCAGGAGCTGTGTACATTTGTGAACAAGATTTGCACTTGTTTGGTTGTAGATTAGCGCATATAGCTTTAAGAGCCATCTGCTGGATTGTTTTTCAGTCCGTCAGGATGGGACAATGAAAAAAAGATTGCCATCCTACATGAAAACCTTCAGACGGTAAAAGCAGATGACAACTTTGAAGATGTAATAGTGAAGCCGCCTATTAGAAAGGTGAGACTCCACACGTTTACTGATTAGCTATGCCGGATGTGTATTGTCTATATCGTTCTAGGCAATAAAAATACTTTGTAATTCTATTCCAGTTTGTACACGAGAAGGAAATTCAAGCAGAAGATGACCAAGTGTTTCTTGTGAAGTTGCAGGTAAGGGTTTTCCAAAGCGTGCTGTTTCATCATCTTTGGATTGGTGTGTTTTTGTTGTCACGGCGTGCACAAGCTTCAAGGAGCCACCGAACCTTTTTAAAACCAGGCCCACGTTTCCACTCGTTTAAGACCCAAACCATCATATAATCAGATAGGGGAAGTTTAGTAATGAACAGCATAAAAACCGTGGAGGATTTTACAAGTTGTACTTCTAGCTTTGAGAACATATTTTATCATCCAAATCATTCAGTGTCTATCCAAAGCACATAGATATCATTAGACAACAATTTCAAAACAGAGACACAAATGAGAGATTAGCTGCTCAGAGTTTTGTTAGCATTAGCAGCGCAGCTCCCATTCAACATAAGTTGTTGTCATGGCGGCGAAATGACGCTGACACCGACATCACCGGTTCTTGTTTCCAGACCAGCAGCATTTTGGTGCTAGTTGTGGAAATGCGCAGAACGGTTCAGGATTAGGCTTAACCACCGGGACCATGTTGGTGGAAAAGGGTTATGGTTGTGCTTTGGCCAAACACCGTGATTTCCCCCATTTTGTGGGGAAAACCATACCAGAAGGTTATATTTTGAATATCTTAGTTTGCAATAGAAAATGCTAAATTGAAGCCTTCTCATATTGCCATATTGTAAAACTATTCACACTATACAAATGACCACAGTGAGCGAGAATGCCACTCTTTTAATGTGTAGAACCTTTCCATCGGTCGTCCAAGAGTTCGTTGATTTGCTGAATTGTCACACGTTAACGTTACGATCCGTGAACGCATGAAGAGACTGTTAGAAGAATGTTAAATTAGTTTCGAGTACTGCTGTTTTTCCTTCTTCACTATCTCTAATCTGTTTTGTAGACCCTGTTAGCCAAACAGCCTCCAGTCACTGCAGGAAGGCCAGTGGTAAGTATTCCCTCCAAAACATAGTTTAACAAAGATCAGTTGAAAGCTCAGTGTTTATCTGTGGCAGCCTGTTGTGACCATTGTGTGTGTGTGTGTGTGTGTGTGTGCGCACATTAGGACACCTCAAACAGAGCTCCCACCGGCTCCCCGAGAACGACCAACCGCTCAGCGGCCGCTAACGTGGCCAACGTCATGCCCATGCAATCAGGTACCAAGAAGATTGATCCCAACATGAAAGGTGTGTGTGAGAGCTGTGCATTCAGGACGCATGCTCTCTTCTGCTGTCTTGCTCTCCTTTCCTTTGTTTCCTTCTCTCTCTCCTTGACTCCATCTGTCCTGCACTGAATGTGCGCTCCGGTGCTCCTGGGATTTCACCTTTCTCTAGTCCAGAATCTAACTCGCCTCGTCTGCTCTGTGCTTCTGTTTTCTTGAGCTCTAATTGCCCCCGTCTCACCCAGTCCATCCAGACTCGAACCAGTCCATATTTTCCTTCAGTTCTCTTTTTGTATCTCTTTTTAAAACCTTTAGACATGCTTCGGCTTGGTTAGATCATTTTAGGACTGGGAATCAATCGCTGGCCATCCAGTTGGGTCTAGTGTGGACGTTTTGCCCCACAGCTCTGGAAGTATTTTTTTTTTTTTTTTTTTTATGTTCATGATTCGTAGAAAAACATATTTCCAGTGTTCTGAAAACAAATGCAAGTATTTAGGCTACAGGAAAATGTTGGTGGTCGGGCGATTACGAGACAGTAATAGGATTTCCATCGCCTCTCCTTTCCTCCATCTAATTTCCCTTTAGATTTCCATTTAAAAAGATCATAATCGATTTTAAAGTTTGTTCTGGTTTTTATTTTTTTAATTTTTTTATCTCTTCCTTTCAAACCTTGTCTGCGTGGAGGTAAAAGTTGCCATTTTACTCAACTCCGAGATCAGCTTTAGAGTAAATAATTGGTTTAATACAGCTGAGGGTAGCAGAATTTGGTCTTAAAGCTCTGCATAAATATCAGCTTGCTTGTGTTTGCTGATCAGGTTTGTGTCCTCCTTGTGGCAGGTGGTCAGACCAGCGAGGGCGTGCTGGCTAACTTCTTCAACAGCCTTCTGACTAAGAAAGCAGGTTCTCCTGGGCCCGGCGGCCAGCCTGCAGGGGGAGGCAGCAACACTCCTGGAACAGTGCGCAAGTCTGGTAGGAACCACCAGGTTACATCCACAATCCAGTAAACACCATGCTTTTACATGATCCCCTTTAGCTTGTCTTTGTCCAGAACATTATTTTTGAATATAAGTAGAACATTAACTACTAAGGAGGTTTATAGAATATTTATTTAAATGCATTTTAAAAACATTATTGGCGCAGATATTTTTATCATTTTTAGGTGTGAAAATCCAAATTTATACTGTAAATAAATTTTGATGGTGACATTCTCAAATTCTTGAGCCAAGCCTACTTATTAAAGGTCAATTCCACTCAAATTCTCTCATCAAATTTGTAATTCCTGAGTTGACAAATATCTTGGGAGAATGTTTCCAATGTTCTTCGATCACTCTGTAGCAGCAAAAATCGAAAGGGCTTGTGACTTTGGATAGAAACTATTCCGTGCCCCCCCCCCCCATTAAGAAGACAAGGGAGATCATAAAGCTAAACCCTGAACCTCTACAAATCGATCAGGTACAGGATGCACAAATACAGGTTCATATATTTCAAATTTTGAGGAAAGACGTTTAAAGGAGGGGCCTTGTCATGTCACCGCTGATTGGATGCTAGTTTTAGTGTGCCTGAAGAATCTTGACTACATTTATCCAAAACATTAAAGATACACTCCACCGTTTTTCATCTATTTCTGTAGGTCTAGCATCACACTTATTTTTACAGGCCTATGTGAAACCATTTTTTCACCATCACCAGGGACAGGTCAGAACACGCAGCAGCTGAAAGGCTTTTCTCGGACACCTCCTGATTTATGAAATGTAGATTTACTGTCGTGTTATGAACTACATATGTCACAGAGTAGTGGCTATGCTGAAATTGGGGACAGCCCATAAAAATGTGTAGGAAAAAATGGTGGCGTGTGTCTTTACTATTTAAGGATATCTCCATTGTATGCATTTTTTTGTTAGTTTTTAATCATGTTCTACACCATCAAAGTTTGTCCTCTGTTGTCCGTCTATGTTTTTGTTCTTACGTTTTCCTCTTCCTCATCTCTCCCTCCTCCCCTCTTTCACACCAGATCTCTGACATCATCAACGGTAAAATAAAAATAAAGACAAAATCTTCATTGCATGTGCCACAGTGCCAGAAAACACTTAACCAAATTAACCTGTCATCCAAACATCTGCAACGGTTGTCATGGTCCATATGGTTCTGATATTCCTATTAATGTGCATTCAAATTGCCGATTGTGTTGAGTGTTTGGTCTAAATTACTCAAACTTGCATTGCGAATAATGCACTACACAAGAACTGGTGCATCTGCAGATTCACGCTAAAACTAACACAACACTTACTTAGTCACATCTCTATCGGGACGTTTTGGGTGCATGTTATTTTTCCCATTTTATGTATTTTTTTTATTTTTTTATATATCTTTTTTATTGCCACCTCATTTTTAATCCTCTTACTGCAGCTTAATTTAAAAGGAGTGGTCTAAAGGTAAAGTACCTGTATTCCACAATGCCCTCCACCCACCATTGACCATTGCTATTTGTCCAATAATGAGTGACTGACATTTCTGTGTCTCTTGTCTGTTTATCGGCCCATGTATGCGAATGAGTTAAGTGTGTTCGCGTGTGACTCATTTAAGATTTTCCTTACTAACTCATGTTGGTAACCTGTTTAACAATGTCTTTCATCGTGTGTGTTAGCCAGGGGATGTTGGCCACGTTAAGGTGTGTGTTCATGCAGATCTCATGTGCATATGAAACTTTACAGCGTGCACTAACCATTTATTTGTCCATTAATCCGCATGGACCCATCCGTACACTTTTATTTCTATACTTGTGAAAATTTATTATTGATTAATTACTGATCTTAAACCATTGCTGTGCTAATCATAGCCTCATTATTTTTTATATGCCTTATAGTTTTAGTTTAGTTTTGTATAGTTTTAAATATAACATTTTGAAAGCCATATTTCTAAGTAAAGACCAGCAAAGAAGACCTTATTATTATTTGTGTGGACGTTTGGCTGTCGCAAGTGTAGAAATACAAGTGTTCACACATACACACACCTCTGCATAACCCTGCTGGATCTGTTCACACACCTTCTCTAGTGTGTTATGTATGTGGCCACGGGTTTGGCAGTATGATTATGGCATGGCTTCCTCCTTTCCCATATTCCTTACAGTGATCTTCCATTGTTTTGACGTTAAAGATTTATTTTCAGACTCTTTCACGAGATGGTGCATATGATGGAGCACCATGAGGGATTATTTAACAACGAACTCACTGGTTATGTGGTTAGCTGGTACTGCGTAATAGCTCTGACTTATTGAACCAGTGTTGGGTTCCTTAATCCTAAGACTGCGCCATTTCTTTAGCCTTTTACTCCTGAAATTTCCCATTCTGGAGTGCAATGCCATTCTACACCCGAACCAACTAATTATTGGATGATCGAACGAAACTCTGCTGAAAGTTAGATCCTCAAAAGCAGAGAAGGACTCTCCTAAAGTCTTGACATTAACTAGGAATGCAGTGAAAGTCTGAAAATAAATAGTTTTTATTTTTTTATATTTTTATATAGTGCATTATGAAATCAGTTCAATTCCACCCAGCTGAACTGAGTCACGTTGGGCATGAAAGCTCTTGGTTTATGAGCATCACTGTAAGCTACCTGAATGTCTACATCTCATACTCTCAGGTGTTCTTTTTCAAGTCATGGCTGCTAAATGTACTGCGTATGTGTAGCTTTTATTGTTTGCATGTTTTCCCCATTGCTCGTTTCACCACCCAACCTGACTTTGTGTAAGGATGTCTCACTGAGTTCTTATTATATTGAACAATATTTTATGTCTATAATTATTCCATTTTTAATTTTTTACTCTCCTGTTCTGTTCATTGTATTATGTTTTACTGCTAGTGGTGCACAATTCACTTTAATCACAGTCTTATTTTCCTTCATTCCCTTTAAAGAACAGCCACTTAACACCCTGGGCTAGATACAGTAACATCTGGAGGGTTTTAGACTATGCTGCTTTCTAAACTTAAGGCTCTGTCAGTGGTGCTGTCTTCTTCCATTTACTAACACATGTTCTTTAAGTATGTGTGCGACCTTGACAACTAAAGGCCTATTTATGCTTCTGGCAAACACAAAGTTTGGATAGTTCATTTTGGTAAATACGCCAGACATTTTTTCTGGCTAGCCAGAGCTGCTTCCAAACCGGTCTGAAAATATTATACTTGGTGTTTTTTTAACAAGTAGCATTCTAGCCACCATGAGAAGTCTGTCTGCCACAAGAAGTAAGAGGATTTGAACTTTAGTTCTGCACCAGTTCTGTAGTTTTGCACTAGTATTTGTTCCAGGGCAAGGTGCTGTAATCTTTTACAGAATTGTCTGTGTAATTACTGACACTAACGATGATACGTATATACATATACATTTATTATTCTTTGAATGATAGCCTTAAAAAGCTGTGAAATACCTTTTTAATGCCATTTATGCAATGAATCATCAGATTGCAATTTGCATCTGGATTAGTGATATCCTCCTTGTACCTCTGGTGCTACAGAACTAACATATGAATTCAAACCTTCTTCTTTTGTCAACCACACTTGGAATACATGGTGTATCATAAATAATGTAAACCTAACTTTAACATACTCTTTTGACGAAACACCTGCTCAGCTTTGTTGAGAACCTCAGTCTTTCTTAAACTAGTTTGAAGTTTCTGAAACATAAAGAGGTCTTTAAGCCACATAACAGGATTGTAATCTTTGTTTGTTATAGTTATCATATACTAACTTTGTGTACATGCTGTGTGTTTCAGGTTCTAAGTTGGGTTTGACTGACGTCCAGGCGGAGCTCGACCGGATTTCCAGTAAGTCGGACCTGGATCACTCCGCCCCCAACGCAACCACGCCCCCTGCTGAAAACGACGAATCCTGAACAAGAAGCGGGATGACTCACTGTCACGCTCCCCCCACCATTTTACTTTACGCCCCCTCCAAATCTGCCTCCCTTCCACCTCTCCTCTCTTTCTGACCTCTGCCCTATCCGTCTCTCCTCTACTTCCTGAAAGAGGGAGTGACACGTTTCCACCAAGGCCAGTGACTCCATGTTTGCATGTTGGACCGATTGCCACACTATTTCTGTTTCTACACACACACACGCACACGAACAATGAATAAAGAGGTCATGAAGAGGGCGAAAAAGCAAGGCAGTGGAAGTTAACATGCTCTAAGGGAGGAAGCGAGATTGAGGTGTTGTGGAAAATGTAGAGCGTAAGGGGTTTGTGTGCTTATGAATGTGAGGTAGGTTTTGTTGTTTGGCTTTGCACAGGAAGATATCTTGCTTAGATGTACTTTCATGTTCATTACCCTTGATTTCTGATAAGCAAACGGATTTGTAGTTTAGCGAAAAATCTTCACTCTTTACCTGGGCACAAAAACAAGGGATGCATCATGTTTGGCCCCGTGATATCACATACTGCAGTTTTTCATTGGATAGCATTTGCACACTACACACATCCGCAGACACTAAAATCTGTGTTGGGCTTCTATTTTTTTTTGCTTGTTAATCATAGAGCTTTCTCAGAGAACACCAAAACACCAAAAGTCACTCAAAATACTAATTGCAGTATGTGAATCAGCTGAGCGTATTGTTGGGCATTTTGAGCACAAGAGGGTTTTTGGCACTACAGTGCCTAGTTGCTAAATTAATTCTACAAAACCAGACTCAACATCAAGGCTGTTTACAATGTAGATGATTTTAGGACTGGCTACCGTATTTGTTTTACAAACGCACCTTTTTGTTTTATATTTTTTTCTAACGAGCTTTGACCGTGATCAGTGTGTGTTTTCGACTTCGGTCCATAATTGACGGATGCACTACGACTCATGCAAGCATGCATCAGTATTATTCTCTGTACACTAGCTCTGGGGTGTATGTCTGCCTAACTGAGTGTGTGAGTGTGCATTAAGAAAGAGGCGGTATGTAGTCTAGTCATAGGACAGGGGAAGGGTAGGTGGTGTTGTCTCTGTAGTCTGTAAACAGCTAGGAAAAGTCACTGAAGTCACTCAAAGGGAATGAGGACGGGGAGGTAGTGGAGGCGGGCCATGCAGGGTCAGAGGTCACCCTCTCCTGTGCGAATGTACAGTCATTCATGTCCAACTTCTGGATCAGCAGCGGAGTTGACGAAAAACAACTACAATAATAAGGTCCTGTAATTTCACAAGATGTGGTGATGTTCCTTTGGATCAGGTCTGTAAGCATTCTATTAAAGTTGTATTTATTGGAAACGGCTGCCGACTCTTGTCTGTTGTGCATTAGCATGGAGACTAATCATGCTAGTTATCACCAATAGGTTTTTAATCTAAATGTTTTATGGGCAGGGCAAGTTCAATTTTGGGCCTTAACACTATCAGAACGCTCACTTGCCAAAATATTGTCTGCAGTTTGACCTAATACGCTTCCATAACATTAGAAAACGCTAGACGTGCTTGTTCACTAGCCTGGCTAGTCTCCACTCAACTTACAAAGAACTGAGTGGATCTGTACATTTAAAAATAAGAGTCTATAAGTTGATGCATTTTACATATCAGTACAGAGTGGGTATGACTCGTCTTAAGTCATAATTTGTGCTAGGATTTTACCAGAAGCACAACTGAAATCACGCATCCTAAAGTGTTCTAACTGACACATCTTGTATTCATTTCAATGAGTATAGTGTGTGTGTGTGTGTGTGTGTGTGTGTATATATATATATATATATATATATATATATATATACACACACACA
>JAOUQW010000019.1:17345649-17357949 GCA_028565825.1 Olivaichthys viedmensis | reverse complement strand
TCCACGAGAAAAAGCTCCAATAAAGTGCAGGAGTGCAGTGATGGTCAAGAGGTGTGTGTGACTATCTAAGGTGTGTGCTGATAAGGGGTCTTAATCAATCTTCTCTCAGTAAGGGTGGGGAGCTGCAATATTGTACTGCAATGCTTCTAAATATGTTGTGTACCTTGGGCCGAGAATGATTCTGCAGACACGTTTCTGAAGTTGTTCTAACCCTTTAACTTCAGCCTTGGTGATTGAGCAGTGCCAAGGTCACAAGTAGCTTGTGTAAATGCAAAATCCTTTCCATGAACACGAAATTTCTTAAGGCGACACAGGATAAACAGCTTCTTGTTACCTGAAGACACCATTATTCACTTTACTGTGCCACAGCAGGTCATGTTGTATAGTGATCCCCAGGATTTTCATAATATGACAGATTTCCAATGTATTTTGATTTATGATCAAGGCTGGGAATGCAGGTGCCTGAGGTGTGTTATGTGCAGGACTCGCATCTAGTGGGTTTGCTAAAGTCCGCACCAGAGTTCGCTTTTTTATGATGACGTATCTTTTTCATTTGGTTCAGTTGGTTCACATTGCAATGATTTTCAAGCGCACCAAATTGCTTGCATGCATGGGTGTTGCTTGATTGTTCAGAAATGCAGTGGTGTGTGCTGTGATGGACACTTCTTATTGGTTCTCATAGAGCTTGTTTTACGTCTGTAAGTCATGCAAGTGCAATGTTATTAGAGGAAATATGGAATAATATAATTGTAAACTACCAGCTAATGTGCCAAGTCATGGTGTAAGGTCAATAAACTATTTTCTCTGATGTTATATGCACTTATGGGGAGCCTATTACCATATTGCTAGACCCATTTATATTGTTTGTTGGAATTATAAATTACTCCTTAAATGTATTTAAACCAGTTAAAAGAAGAAGAAATACGTGCACAATGCTGCTTGAGCTACGTGCGTGCTGGAAATAAATGCGTTTTGTTCCGAGGGGAGAGAGGTGGTCTATATTTTTCAGTATTTAGACTGTTGAATTTTTACACCACCAGTAACAAACTGAACCATAGTTAACTTTGACAAGGACCAAGACCCCCGATTTTTGGCTGACCATGGTTCGGTTGTTTGGTGCACACCTGAGTACGGGTGGAGTGTTCACAGCTGTCAAAACGAACCGAACTAAAGAAAAAGTTCAACAGGTCCGCACCAAACAAGGTAGTACACTTTGTTGGATTTAATTTCATCTTGTGCTCATTCACCCATTTTTCCAGGTCCACTAGTGTCTGTTGGAGAGTACAGTTGATAGCTCCGTGTTTGGGCAAGACTCATGTCGTCCACATATTTCCTGTAATTTACTTTGTCCTCAAGGGCACTATTAGTGAGTTATTAGTGCTAGAAATGGTGCTAGACCTTATATAGTAAATTGGGCTACTTCACAAGTGGGGTACTGCCAGTCAGAAAAACAACCCAGGTAGCACACCTTCTGATGGCGTTCAGTCATAAAGCTGTAAATCCATGGGATCAGGCCTGGTCTTACTTCGAGGTCTAAAGGACAACGGACCGGTGATGTGTGGTCAACAGCATCAAAGGCCTTAGCAAAGTCAGTTGTGATTTAAATTGCACACTGAGCAAAGTATCTCGCAAGCTTTATACAGTACATGTAGTCCATCACACTGACCAGGTAGTGTGTTGTAGAATGGTTCTTCCTACTATCAAACTGCATGTGGTGAAGGTTCTGTGTAATGTCCTTTAAGATCCACTTTGCAACAAATGTTCAGATATCTTAGGCCTCGTTTATACCTGGTATTAACATGTGTCATTTGGAGGCGGTCGGGGGCGCATATGGCCACGTTGCATTTGTAATGTAAACAGTAATGCACAGTAGTGCAGAAGTGATGCAAGTAGTCACGAAATCCAAACACAAGTGGTCAGCCGAGTCTCAAGTCATTAATGTTTGGGGGTGTAGATTTAGGAATGGGTACCAATGTGGCCTCCATCCATTGTACAGGAACCAACCCCTCCTCAAAAGACCTGTTGATCATGTCACAAAGATTCTTGGTGGGATCATGTTGATGGAGGACAACTTTCCATACACTTCCCAGATTGGAATGGAGGTCAGTGGTTGGGCTGGTAGAAAACTTGGTAAAGCTGCTTGATCCAATGTAGAGAAAGACTGCGATACCTTAATGAACTTTGAATTGATCTCATTAGCAATTAATGTCCCGTCCAAAGAGTCATGGCCAGGGACGTTGATCAACTTGCCCATCTTTTTGTGTTTACACAGTTTTAATTCTACTGTGCCAAATTTTTGGACTCTGTTTTTGGATTCTGTATACCTTCTATTTTTGTTTTGTGGAACACCTTTTTTACTGTGTGAATTTTCTTCTGAACCTTATTTCTGTAATACGTTGACTGGATACTTTATTTTCCTGTCTTAAAAGCTTGTTGTCTTTGGAGGATCAAATCTTTTGTTTCAGGGGTGATCCATGTTTGTCAATTTTAGGCTTGATGGTATGATTAAAAAAAACAAAACAGTTTTTTCACTTTTAGTGATTGCTTCTTTCACTTCTTGCCACAAATGGGTAGTAGTCTACTTGCCAAGCTTCTTTATGGGTCGTATTACCCTCTTTGGGCACTGTGGAGGCAAGTTTCGATTGTTGGGTCTCCATAGGATGCAATTGTCATCACTGGTGCCGATGGGAGGAATAATTTTAGTATGATTGATTGGTTCATGTTGGTGATGATCATATCCATTATGGCATTGTCTCCGGTGTTACATTGCACTACCCGACAAAGGTTTCTGTCGAGGCAGATTTCATCTGTGTAATATGCGATTACTTCTATGGTACTACAAGTGTGCATCGGGACATTTTTACTGTCATGCGGACTGTTAGAAGTCGCTGAAGCAAAGAGCAAAAGCACAATAGTCAATGTGACCTCTACTTAATAATAACATTCCCTCATTAGTTATTTTTATCAGCCACGCTTTCAAAGGTCGCAAATTCGCGTTAAAGTTCACCTAGATTAACCTTTAAAAAATCTCTTATAGCAATTTTAAGGAATGATGGTGTCTTGATATGTTCTTCGAGCCAAATGATCTTTAAGATCTTGAGACTATGGGTTTTTCCTTCTTATGGGGGTTGTTGCTTATCATGAAATGTGGATTTGATAAATACTGTGATGTCATAGATACAACTTCCTGTTTTTTGAGAATGTAGAGAAAAGATGAATGACTCATTGCCCTGTGTGTCACTAACTACATGATTGGGTTTTTGTGGTGATGAATAGGCAGGGATATTCCACGTATGTGTGTGTGTGCGCGCGCAGTCAGCTCCAGAATTATTGGCACCCTTGATGAAGATGGGTAAAAAAGGTTATGAAAAATGTATTTGTGGTTAATTATCTTAATCTCACACTGACAATAGGAGAGAAGTAAATATTTGTTTTATTTTATATGTACGTTTTTTTAACAAAACCACGCATGCCACAATTATTGGCATCACTAGAAATTCTTATGAACAAAATCTAACTGAAGCATGTTCCCTTTTATATTTTACTTTAAGTTTATCTGAAGAGGCTGAGGGTCTCTCAAATCCACATGATTTGATCCACTTCATTTTATTCATGATGGCGTATGATATATGCATCCAAAAACTCCCAACACATTTCTATTGCAGGCTTTCCAGGGAGACTCGCAGCAGCTCAAGAGCATCATGTTTTAAAGTATTTTTTTAATCCCCTGACTAGGCTTGTGTGAAATATACCAACGCCCAATCGCGCCGTCTAGCAATCACCGATTGTCGACTGTAAAGGAACTTAAACCACACAAAAAAAAGCTGGACAAATAGTCAGAAGGACCCCGGTACTCAAACAGTAAAAGATACTTATTGTTTATACAAACTCCACTTTCTGCTTGCCAGATACCTGGGATGGCCATAAAGTGCCAGGTCACACATCTGGTGCAATTACGATAAAGCTAGCGAACTCCAGGTGCTTACGTTTGTGGTTAGATGAAAGAAAAGGCTTTCTTCTGGCACGTCTTCCAAATAGTTTGTTGGCATGGAGGTGACGTCTAATTGTAGATTTAGAGACTTGGTGACCCCAAAATGCTGCCATCTTCTGCAAATCTCCAACCATGATCCTTGGATACATTTTTGTCTCTCTAACCATCCTCCTCACTGTGCGTGTGGGCAAAATACACTTGCGTCCTCTTCCAGGCTGGTTTATTATACCTCCGGTTGATTTAACCTTCTTAATTACTGCCCTAACAGTGGATATGGACATTTTCAGTTGTGTAGCTATTTTTTAATAGCCATTGTTTGATTTATGAAGGTCAACACACTTTTATCTCATTTCATTTGTGTATGCTCTAATCTTTCCCATGTTGAATGACGAGGGGAATTTGCCCTCTGTGTCACCTTATATTTATACCCTAGTGAAACAGGAAGTCATGGATGACCGCTTAAGAGTTCCTAAACACTCTTTTTTAGCAAGTTGTAGCTGAATGCGTTGTAGTTTAATTTATGGTTGATGGATCCGTACTGCGCACATGACACTCGATGAGGAAGAAGCATAAATCACCCTTGAAGCTGACTTAGCACCTGCTTTTCACAACCCCACAGCCATATGTGCAGTTGTTTTGCAACAGCAGTTGTTTGTATTCGAAAATCTCCACCGTTTGACAGATTTCTACCGGTGTGTCATTTGTACCAGTATACTGTCCCCACTGCTGTGGAACCATGTATTTCCATGTAGGAGAGTGGGGTTGGGTTCTTTCTGAAGTCGACAAACATTTGTGAGTCTTTTGTGTGTTCAGCTCCAGGTTGTTAGTTCCACACCACAACATCAGCCGACTTTGTTGTGGTACGTGGATTCGCTGTCTGAGATGAGACCAACAAATGTGGTGTCATTTGCAAGCTTAATAAGTTTGACAGATTCACTGTTGGAAATGCGGTTGTTGGTGTACAGTGAATAGAGAAGTGGGGAGAGCACACAGCCCTGAGCGCCAATACTAAGGTGAAGGTCTGAAATGTGATCATCTGCTTTTTATATTATGATCATAATTAAATGGTTGATAGTGTATAGTGATATGAGTATTGTCATTGTTTCATTGTCTTTAGGAAATAACAACCTACATGTTTGTGCTTACCTCTGGCTTTTCTCTAAATGTCATAGGAATTCATATTGAGAAATAAAGTCTACTCTACCCTGTAAGTGCTCGATGTGAGCATGCTGACTGATCATAGATCTTGTCACTGAGTGTTCTGTCTGATAAGAAATCAGTCGACTGCAATTTGTAGTTGCAGTCAGATCACTTTGTCCTTTGAATCTCTATCATGCAGAATTATTATTATAACCTAAAAACAGTATAAAGGACCTTTCTTTTTCTTTTTTTTAGTTTAGTTTTACCATTTAACAAAATCCAAAAAAGTTATTATTTATCTAAATATGTTCACTGCATAACTTGAAGCATATTCTCGCCTGCTCATCTAGTCAGCTTTTCTTATCTGTTCAGTCCAATAGGCTCTCATGATAATAGATAGCATCAATGTGCATTCTATGTATCTGTAGGATTGGAAAGACCAAGCTTAGATTTTTTTAAATTATGCTGTCTGAAATATGTCCAGTGTGAAACCGAAATACTCATCATAATGCATTTATTTCTTCTCAAACATTTAGTTTTGTTGTACTTTTAATAAAAAATACATTGCCCTCACTAGCCAACACACATTCTAACAGTTTATTTTTATTGTTTGCTACTTTGGGGTGTATGAAACACTACATTTCTAGTTCTTTGAAAAGTCTGGATATCTATATTCTTACAGAACAATCATGAAGTTTCACAGTATGAAGATGGAAGAGATCAACAAAATCATTCGAGACCTGTGGAGAAGCACATATCGTGGACAAGGTTTTTTTCCCACAACAAAATTGCTTTACTTGGTGGAGCCTACCTATTTATAATGTATAGATAAGCAATAGTGAAACACTACAGCTAATGTGACCTATTTTATAAATTTGCAGCTGAATGCCTCAAGAATTTCTTTAACCTGAATAAATTATCTAATTGCCATTTGAAGTATTAAATGCCAAAATAGACCTGTTAAAGAAAACATGATCTCCTGTTGACAGTATGTATTGTCCTAATTTCTTCTGTATGCTTGATTGTGTCTCCTCTAAGATATTGAATATGTAGAGATCCGCTCTGACGTGGACGAAAATGCCTCTGCTGGTGTGAAGAGAAGAACCTACAACTACAGAGTGGTCATGGTCAAAGGAGACACAGCTTTAGACATGCGGGGACGTTGCAGTGCTGGACAAAAGGTGTGCTATTACACAATGAGCCATTGAAATGGTGTTGTGACTCAAGTTTCATATACGATATACTATATGTACAAGTCACTGTCATTAGACTTGGAAAAAAACCTTGTTAGAATGTGGTTGAAATCTATAAAATGACATGATTGAAAGCTTATAAAAAGCTAAAACCATAGTCGGGTTTGTTATTTAAAACTTAATGCAAGAAACCATTAAAGTCTTTGTTGTTGATTGCATTACTTTAACGTGTTTGTGAAGGTTTTGTTTGTTTGCTTTCCCAATGGTGTGTAATCGCGCAGGTGTTGGCCTCTCTCATCATTCGGTTGGCTTTGGCAGAGACATTCTGTCTGAACTGTGGCATCCTAGCACTAGATGAGCCCACCACCAATCTGGACAGAGAGAACATAGAGTCTTTAGCCCATGCCTTGGTGGAGTGAGTCTATGTCACATCATCTCTTGCTTCATTTAGAACATTAACTGAAATTTTTTGTTGACTATTTATTTTTTTAAATACAAAAGTTAATGTAAGATATAAAAGCAATTTGTATCAGACATTTGTAACATTTAGCTGGTAAAGTGTAGTGTTTTATTAAAAGAAAATTCAGCATGGGATTTGCCACAAACAACAGTAATTGTTCAGCTTGAATGGAAAAAAAGAAGAAGATTTTTTATCAACATAGACAGGCTTGCAATTAAATTAAGTACATTACAATAGATGATATTATTTCTACAGTTTTAAAAAAATCTCTTTTATCGAACAGACTCGATTTTACTGTGTTCACCCCATTCATAAAATATACAAAATTGGCTTCTTTTCTTTCTTTTTTTAAATTACTTCATAATTTGCTTGTTAAGAAGTTTACACATAAGAAAGTTTACACATAACAATTGCTTCTGAATACTTGTCTGATGACATGGAGACTGTTTTACAGTAGTTTAGCGATAACTTTAGTGATTAGGTTTTGGCCTACAATGTAATGTATTTTTGCATAACCCAGTATGCTCTGGTTACTTTTGTGTTTCATTCTTCATGCACACAAGCCCAAACGCCAAGCCCAGATGGGCATTTGGGTTGTTACTGTACCATTAAAGCTGTGGAAAATGCATTCAGGGCGGAGAGGTACATGCAAGATGTTGTCAGAAACTATTGTTAGTATCCAGAGAAAACGTTTTACCACTATTTTAGCAGTATAAACATTACATATACATGTAGCTTTACTGGTCGTTTGGATAGCAAATAAATCATAGACATTGTGACCCTGGTTCCTGTCACGAACACTGTAAAGAAATCTTGAGTCAGTAAAGTTCTCTAGAATAGATAATTTCCCTTAAACTCTGCATGACTTTGTTTACTTCTCAACAAGTGAATTATAATGCCATTTAGGAAAAACTGGTGGAATTCTTGTTTGTGTATCAAACTCGTTCTCCAGTTGTCAAATTGGTAATTATTCATTACTTGTATGTAGGTTATTTGTATTATTATGTCTGCAACTTCTGTCCATCTACTTTCCCAATGGCAGAATCATCAAGAGTCGTTCTCGGCAACGCAACTTCCAGCTGCTCATCATCACCCATGACGAGGACTTTGTGGAGCTCCTGGGTCGCTCCAACTACGTGGAGCACTTCTACAGGATCAAGAAGAACCAAGACCAGTGTTCAGAGATCGCCAAGTGCAGCATCTCAAGTCTAAACACCTACCTGCACTAAGACATTTCAGCATACCTCATGGACAGAAACTACCAAATTACCAAAATCTAAAAGGATTGCATCCAAAAACAAACAAAAAGCAAGTTATTAGAGCTTACTGTACTTTGCCACACTACTGACATAATTGTTCAATTTTAACTTTGGAAAGATACTTGATGTAGCAGTATCTCTCTTAACACTTTTTTACGTTATTATATAACTCCACTCTTACCAAGTCTGGAATACCTGCATATTCAAACCAGCTTTTCATTTTCATATGCAGCTCGGTTTTGTATGGGATTCCGGTTTTGCTGGTTTGCTTTGGGGTTTTTTGTGTTACTTCTCACTGGGTTTTGATTTGCAGTTTTAGCACATTAGCCCTCTTGAGGTACGTTGATATTTTTATATCACATGGAGTTATATAGCTACACAGGGATATATGGACATTATAGGACAAACATTTTTATGCCGCTAATGCGCTAACAGGCTTATTTTGCTAGTATGAAACAAGTCAGATTTCACTTCGTTGTACTGATCTTTGCCTTTTTTCCTGTCATTGGACTTGGTTAGTCAGAGTTGACTGCTACTAACCACATAATGATATCCATCCTTGTGTTTACCAAGAAGTGTTTATTTTCTTTGAAGAAAAAAGGTAAATCTGGATGTTTATCGAATGTCTGTTTAAATTAGATTATTATAAGTGTTGTTATTATGAAGTTTTGTTTATTATATGCACCAACTGACGTGCATTTGTGTACCATTTTGCCTTTGTTAAAACATGTTGCAGAAGTTCTAGTTATTGCATATTGTTATACTTTCATTAAGTTCTTTAAACAGGGTATTTTTGCCTTTAAGTAATTATACTTTATAATTAGGATCTAATGGACTATTGAAATAAGAGTCTTTCCATGTAATGTAGTGTATGGGGACTTTCATATATACATACTGTATTAAAGAAAGTTATTTAATTAATTTAATTGAATTGGTTAATTACATTATTTGTCTAAATCAATTAAAAGAACCCTGTAAGTTCTCACAACCAAATAAGCTCAAGAGATTTTAGTTTGTCTCACCAACTCCCACACACTCCATATCTGAAACTATTGCAATCTTTTTTGGCAAATTGTCATTTAACTCAATTCCGCTGTTCAGAGAACTCCAGAGCTTCATTATAAGCACTAATCAACCACATCTTTATCAAGATTATGCGTGTGTGCATTGTAGCCAGTGAGTTTGCTAGTCTGCACTGAAATGCTTATAGTGCAAAATAACAGCTTCCACGAAAAAGAGCGCTGGTTTATATCCGGGTTACATGCGTGTATGTACATATATATGCAACAGGAGCAAGTGTTAGGATTGTGTCTAGCTTTAGCCTGCCAGAGACAATCTGAAGAATCTGTCCAAGTTAGGCTTGACCGATCTCTACGAAGCAAGATGAAGGCCGTGATTGTGCTTCTAGCTACTGCTGCTGCATTTGCCTATGGTGCTCCCAAATTCGAATTAAAGTTTATAAGGAAAGAAGTAGTCTGTCTACATAACAAAACCCTGTCTACGGTAAGACATTCAATTTCCTGAACATCATCTATGTTTAGCATTGGGAGAAATGGAGCCTATTTCACATGAATGGTTTCTTTCTAGGAGCAGTTTGATTCCGTCTTTGTGAAGGACCTTAAAAAGAATGGATCGGACAATTGCGAGGTGAGGCATACTATGTGAAAACACTCGAGCACATTT
Source organism: Olivaichthys viedmensis (assembly GCA_028565825.1). Lineage (NCBI taxonomy): Eukaryota > Metazoa > Chordata > Actinopteri > Siluriformes > Diplomystidae > Olivaichthys > Olivaichthys viedmensis. The sequence continues at coordinate 17,348,223 of JAOUQW010000019.1, read as the reverse complement.
GGTGTTTTGTGATTTAATCAAACCATACTCTTTTATTTTAATATGATTTGATGTGTTACTGTAACTGTTTATTGAACATTGCATGTGATTACCAAATTAAGCAGATCAAAACAAGAAGTATGCAATTGCTTTCATATTTCTACTGGTTTAAAATTGTTAATTCACATTTGCATGACTCCCAACATTAGTTGCATGCCTTGCCTTTTCATGCAATCTTTTCCTGAAGAATCATTTAAAGATGGTGGATAGATTCTCTGCTAAACATTTGAATGTGTTTTTAGCCCGAGTTTTTCTGCCAGGCTGAGAGAGTGCTGTCTGAAGTCAAAAAGCTCCCTAACTTTTACAAAGAAATCGGTGACTGCCGTGTTGATAAACTGCTCCGGAATTTGAAGGTGTACCACAATAATGTATGTTTCATTCATGGGTTATAACATACACTCAGTCAATTAATCGTACTGTATATTACTGCATTATTAGAAATACGTTTACAGTGTTTATATGTATTTTGATGTAATTATACTGCGTACATTTGTGTAGGTCTAAAATATATGCACGGTTGCCTTAATTGACTTTTATTGGTTGGTTTGTTTGTTTTTCTCCAGGCAACCTGCACTGTCCCGACAGGGGATGAAATAATCCTCCGTTTGTTCCTAGACGACCTGAATAAATGTACCCAGAAAGTCTTCCTTCAGTAAGGCTGAGCAGAGCTCCTCTATCTGAACAGCTTTTCTTCTAATTTATGAAAGCACATATTTATATTAACTTGTATGGCTCTAAATCAGATTAATTTTATTTATTTTTGTTTTAATGACAACTCTATTTTCAACATTGTTACGGAAATAAATGTATTGCAAAATACTGGTGTTATTTTCGCATTTGTAAGATTTCAAGGTTTAAATAAAAATACATTTAAATAAATTGGTAAATAATTTTTTTTTACCTGGCTTTTTCAGTGATCAAACAAACATTTTAATAACTGCTGATGCAGTGATGATTTCTTGCAGGAACAAAACGGTTATCATTCCGTTTAATATCCACTCACTTTTCCTTTCATCATTGTTTGTCAGGTACTTTTTAGGCGCTTGATAGGTCAGCTTGCTGTTTCAATATATTTCAGCGCAATAATGATTAATTGATGTGACATTTCGAGTGAAATATCATGAGTCTTTTGAGCTGTGTAAAAAAGATGAAAAACAAACAAGATTTACATTTGAAGTGCGATTTGAAGACTTGAACAGTATTGTACCTTCAATCTGAAAGAGGTATACAAATTGTCATCAGTCGTTTGCTGATACAAGACTATAAATGTACCTTTTATCGAAGCACACTAAAGTTGGGCAACAGTGAGTGTGTGCATTCAGCTTATAAGGGTATCCTACATAGCCTGGGACCATGCTGGGTCATTAGCATCAGTTCTAAGGGTTTGATTTTTCCACCCCTCAATGAGCCAATAGACATTCTTGTGCCATTTGTGTTGAGTAAAGTCTTATACATGTACATGTGTTTAATCACTTGCATCTTTGTAGAGGAATATAAAAAGAACATAGTACTACTATATTAATTTGTGAACATAGAAGTATTTGTGTGAAACAAGAAAATTAGTGTTAGTCAATAGACTGCTAATTTAAAATCCCTAATCACTGTTTCCAACAGTTTTGGCCCAGTTGTCACATGGCATATGGTTCATTCACAGATCACTCATTTGTGTTGTAGGTAGGCTTTATAAAATAACTCTACTATAAAATCTACAAAGTCTTTTGTGCTTTATGGTTTAGTTTAAAAAAGGCTGACCAGAGTCTGAACTATAGCTGAACATTAACTTGATTTGGTTTGTAGTGATGACACCCTTGTCGGTCTCTGTTTTCCCCTTTATGGTTTTACTCTGAATTACTCATTGCAGGAGGGCTTACATTTCAACAATGTTGCTGACTGACACATTCATACATTTTCATATGAATCCAGTGGTTAATAATCATACCCTGAGGTTTTGATCATTAAATAAGAAGTCTTTAATTGTAACTTTCCTGAATATTTTGTGTTCAGGGTAAATAAGGTGTCATTTCCTGTATTGTAGATTGTCAGTGTGCCACAGGGAATAATCTTCACTTGATTGAAAAAGCATAAAATCACTTGAATATACATATACTCTGCCATCCCTCCCACCTCACCCCACATGCCTCTGTATATTCACAGAAGTATGTACTGTATGTCCTTAAGCTGAATTTGAACACTCACGGAGTTGCCCAATTTTGAGTGTGCTTTGATGAAAAGTATATTTAAAGGTGAATTTAAATAGAACATTTATTTATCTCTAACCAAATCTTAGGACAGTAACAACTTGTGTGCCTCCTTCAGGTTGAGGGAGCATGCTTATAAAGTCTACGGAAGTGGGTTTTTCACAGCTTCTCATGGGAATAGAAGTGTTTTGATGTCGCATATACTCAACATTAGAACAACCAGTACAAGCTACACTTTTTATGTTTGTGTTCTGGAAGGTATACGTGCCAAACCGGTTCTGAAGCAGGTGAGAACCTGGCCTGATGGGGCCATCTCAGCACTTCAGGACTGTTTTGA
>JAOUQW010000019.1:17316482-17327520 GCA_028565825.1 Olivaichthys viedmensis | reverse complement strand
TGCGCTCTGACCCCAGCTTACCAACATGCTGGGATATGCGAAGAATCAATTTCACTGTACTGTACTTGTACTTGTACATGTGACAATAAAGGAGCATTCTATTCTATTCTATTCTATTCTACTTCAAAACTACATTTTGTACAGGCTTGAGTGATATATCAGAAATACTGTATATTGGGGTATTTGGACATGCTGGTGGTAAACTTGCATTACTGTCCATACAGTTAATAAGATGCAAGGAGAAATGTATGTATGCTGCTAAAATGAAGCAAATTACTCAATGAACTTAATAAAATGCCTTTTTTTTTGCAATATGCTGACTCAGACCTGGCATTGCTTTACTATATACCTTAAGACAACTGTATACTTAACATGAGAAAGAGGAAAATGTCCACAATATGGCTACAGTAGACTGCAATAGAAAAAGGCTTACTGTGCACAGGTCAGCGTGTATGTGAAATAATCTAGCAGTTTAAGTGCATAACTGCTTGGTTCAGCGCTTGGTTTGTTTTGTTTTTGTAATCCTATTGGTTTACCCTACGTTTTACAGCATTATCCAATATGTAAATAACATTGTTGAATATTAATATTTCTTTAGTTTTTTGGGTATTATTTTTGTTTTATTTAAATTGTTATATGCTTTTATTTTTGGCAGAAGTCAGTTACTTAAAAAAGACGAAGCTTCCCAATACTAAAAATAGAATCGAATACCACCATAACCAATGAATACTTGAGTCTTCGAATTATTCGGGCCAGCCCTACCTTTGAGCTAACGAACCCTTGGTGTTGCTTGATGTAAGAAAAGGGCTCTGAATAAATACATCTTTAATGACACTTTATTTTTAACATATTTTTGTATCAATTTTCTAATTAAAAGAACGAACAAAGTAGGTACATAAACAGAAACCAATCTGAAACATTAAAGTTTGATAAAATTATGGCCCTTGTGTAATTATCTTTAAGAAAGCGACACAACGCTACTGCTATGGCAGTATAAAATTACCGGCGCTGTATATTCTAATGCATTTGAATACTACATTTATTCAAATCGGCTTAGTTTTGCCCCTTGGCAAAAGTAAAAAATGTTATGTTTCTGATTTTAAATGGTAGCTGTTAAATAAAGATGATTAATTATCAAGTAATCAATTACGATAAACTTTTAGTGTTTAACGGTACAAAATTACTAAAAATGCCTATCACGACTTTGAAGTCTAACTAAGTGATTACATCGCCTTCCCTGTTCTTAGTCCCTGAAATAACCATTGACATCAGACTTCAGGAATTCAACTAATCACAAAGCCAAAAATATTTGAGCTACAATTTTCAGAAGACTGGTCCCTTTTGTTAATCCTTAAATCTCAAAAAACATTAACCAATAAATCTCCAGAAAGGAAATACAGTAAAGGAGCAAATTTCAGAAATGTATCTACGGGACAGGCACAACCAGAACAAGTCAGTGCCCTTGTACGTACCTGCCATTGGATAGATGCCTGGAGGCGGGGGCTGCCCATGGGGAGGGATGGGCATGGGCATGGGCATGACTGGGAGTGGCTCCGTCATGGGGGGCATGGGCATGGGCATGGGCATGGGCATGGGCATGCGGGCAGGGGGCATGCCAGGAGGAGGAAAGGGAATCATGGTAGGCAGGGCGACGTCATCCACGATCAGAGGGTCGTTGCCATGGTCGAAAGGACAGAGGTCACCGCGCACACAAAATCCTTTCTCTGGCAAGATAAAAAGAAAAGGCATCCCATTTAGATACTTGAAGAATACTGAAATTGACAATAGTTGAAAAAACTGAGGAAATGCTTTGAGGTATACTTTAAAACCTGCGTGACAACTTGCACGGAATAGTGAAAATTTGGCTATGATGAATGTGGAATGAGTACTCAATGATTAAAATATAAAAATACACATCAGAAATTAAATACATCATACAGAAATATAACACTCAGACTTGTATAATGTTTAATTAGGTCTGTGAGCTCTTTTGACTACAGTCAAACAGTCAAATACGCTCCATAATTTCACACTTCAAAGACGTGTTTGTCGGCTTAAACAATAGATGTTTTGGAGATCATTAGACAGCCTAGTTAGGCAACTGGATTCCCTCATCCCAACAGACGGTTTCAGTCATCTCCCACCAGTGTGAAAAATACCCCAGCTCCAGAGAGACCGCAGGGTAAATATACACACTACCCCTTTAGAAAAGCCCCTCTGAAACAGACACTGACTGAAGCACAGCCCTATAGAGAATTTAGTGCAAGGACTCGTACACAGACGTCATTAGCAATGGTCATTAGCGGGGCCAGAAAGATTCATCACCAGGCCAACACAAAAGACAACAGACTATTCGCTGCGCTATGAAAACGACTCGGTCCAACATTCCTTTCTTTATATGAACTTTAAAAGACCACTAAAAACATTTCAATATGTAAAATATATTGAATTGACATTGTATTAAACAGATTTAAAAAACTATATGTAAGATCTACGATAAGTGGCATTGCTGTGATAAAATGCAGCAGCCACTGATGGAGCTCAACGTGTACATTGATTAAAACTGCATGTGAGGCTTTTGGACAATTAAAGTAAATTGAAACAGGTTACCGATTAGTTACAAACTCTCATTGGACTGTATGAAGTGGTAAAATTGCAATTTTAGGGTGAAAGAAAATAAATAAATAAAATAAAATAAAATCAAGCCTTGATCTCAAATACTGTATCTTTGACTCAAACACATTATACAACCTCACTGAGCTCTATTTATAACCTTATTATAACCCCAATTATAAAAACCCCAGTTGTCTTAGGCAAATGTTGATGGTCCTAATTTAAATGTTCTTACCGTCATAATCCCTGCAGCGTTGTTTGATCGTGCTGCTCTTGGCCTCGCCGTGATTAGAGTAGTAAGTGGTCCAGCTCTCACTGGTGCTGTCGGGCAGGTGAGCCGTTACGGCGCTGGGGATGCTGGGACTGCCCGAGGGGGGAAACGGAGAACGAGGGTGGGGCACAGGGAGTAGAGGGAGTTGCTGCTGCTGCTGAGGCTTCCCCATGGGGCCTGACAATAACGGAGTGTACGGCTCCGGCTCCTTCCGCTCCTGCTCAAATTTGGACCTGTGTTCTGAGAATGGTACGGGAAAGGGTGTTTAAAATTAAAATTCCTGTTTGGATTTTTCTCCCCAACTCCTTAAGTAGAACCAAGCTCAAGTTTTGTTCTCTATCTTTAATACGCCAAATATCAATGACTGACTAATAATACATACAAATATTTACCATGAATATGAACTCATCAGGGACTTGATACTCAGTCAGAACAGCGCCAGTATTCCCCCCCCCCAGTGTTTTTACAGAATATTTAAATTGTTCTTTAATACTACAAATACTAATAAATAAATAAATAAACGCGCACACACATATAAACATTGATATGTAAATGAGAAAAAATGCTGAAACAAAGAAATTGAGTTAATAGCCCTAATCCTTCTCCTCACTGTCCTTACAGTAGAATTATACTGCTGTAATACTAGCAACATTAATACCCGACTAAAAATACATGAATATAACATGCATATGAACGCAATGTTTAAAACACCCCAAATAGATTTTACCCTCAGCATTTTTACAGATTTGTTTCCAGAAGAGTAACTTAAATGTAACTTTGTCACTGTAAGCAGCACGCACCTCGTCTCTGCTCTCTGTCTCTGCTCTTTCCTCTGCTGCTGCTGCGACTCCTGCTGCGACTGCGCCCTCGTGAGCTTGCACCCCTCCGTTCGTTCCTCTCTCGTTCCCGTTCTCTCTCTCGGTACATCTCGTTGCTCTTCCCATGGCGCTCAGGCTCCCGCCGCCTGCGCTCATCTCGCCGCCGATCATCCCGATTCCTGGAGTAACATACACACAATGCACAAAATTAGTGTGAAATAAATACTTGTGTATATATGTAATATGCTTTTGACATAATATTTTGGACTTGGAGGTCCTCTGATATCACAGACTGGCCTCTCTGAATCATCTTAAATTTTACTGAGTAACACAAACTTGAATAATTTGATTAACTGGATACATTAAACTCATTCCAGACCGGAGAGAAACGTGAACTTGTGTTAGAAATGAAACTTTCTGTAAAATAATAATGTTCCTTACAACACAGAAACAGCAAAGGCAAAGACCAGATGTTGCCTGAGGGAACTCAAAAGCACTTAGCTACACATTATGGAACTCAAGTCAATACAGAATTAAAATATCAAACTATAAGGCAGTCAACTAATCAAATCACCAAATCAACACTTAATCAATCAATACCAAGTTAATAACTTCTACATATACACATGTTTACATGTTTTTTTGCACAAGGACTTATTCTCCACAAAGTTTCAAGTAGGTCTAATTCTAAATAAATTGCCCAATTTCTAAGTGAGCATGTTATGAAAAAAATGCAACTCTCATAACTTCTCAAAACAACACGCATAGATCAAGTTTCAGTTTTCACACAAAAAAGGTTCTGGAAGAAAATCCAAGTAAAATCACTCACCCAAATAGAACAAGAACACAATTGAAACTTTGCCTGTTCATTTTTATAGGCAGCCTACATATGAAATTACAGGTAATTACGGAGTATTTAATTCCCTCATTAAATAATTGTTCGCAATTCCCACACTCTTTGGAGTTTTTATTAAAAAACAAACTTTACAACAAAAGTTGTTTAAAAGATGTGTCGCATGCAAACTGCCCTTTGTCCTAAGCCTGCTGTAAAATGAGCTTTCTGCCATTTACTTCTATTGAATACCCCACATGCTGCTTCAAATGATCAGGATCAACTGAAAACACTATGTAAATGTCAGGAAGTCTTAATAACAAAAACAATGTTTAAACCATGGATGAGGCATTTTGGAGAATGTACAGTCAGCTCCAGAATTATTGGCACCCTTGGTAAAGATGGGTAAAAAAAAAAAAAGATATGCACGAATGTCTTTGTGGTTAATTCGCTTAATCTCACACTGAAAATATGAGATAAATCTAACCTTTAATTGAAGTAAATTTATTCTAAGAAAATAAAAGACCCTTATCCAAAAATATTTATTTAACAAACCACATGTCACAATTATTGGCACCCCTACAATTAGTACTGTGTGCAACCTCCCTTTGCCAACATAACAGCACGGAGTCTTCTCCTATAATGCTTGATGAGATACAGGTAAGATACACTGCTCAATACAGATTCTGGGGTCATTGAACCATTTTTGTGTGGATTTGGACATGTTTTGGATCATTGTCCTGCTGGAAGATCCAACCACGACCCAGTTGTAGCTTCTTGGCAGAGGCAGCCAGATTTTCATTTAAAATCTCCTGGCACTTCATGGAGTCCATGATGCCTTGGATCCTAACAAAGTTCCCAGCCCCAGATCATCACAGATCCTCCACCATACTTAACAGTGGGGATTAGCTTATTTTCTGTATAACCACCCTTCTTTTTACACCAAACCCACCTTGAGTGTTTGTTGCCAAAAAGCTGGCCATAGAACCCAGGTCCAGGCAAAGCATCTAGCGAACTCTGGGCGCTTACATTTGTGGTTAGATGAAAGAAAAGGCTTTCTTGTGGCACGCCATCCAAATAGTTTGTTGGTATGGAGGTGGCGTCTAATTGTAGATTTAGAGACTTGGTAACCCTAAAATCTTCTGTAAATCTCCAACCGTGATCCTTGGAGAAATAACTGCCTCGTGTTAGAGAGTGTGGCCAAATCCTCCCCATGTTGGTGAATGACTAAAGGGAATTGGCCTCTGTGTCACCTCATATTTATATTTCAGTGAGACCAGAAGTCATGGATGACCGCTGAAGAGTTCCAAAACACTCAGGTAAAAAATATAAAATGGGAACATGCTTCAGTTACATTTTGTTCATAAGAATTTCTAGGGGTGCCAATAATTGACACACAAGTGGTTTTGTTTAAAAAATAAATAAATTGGATAAGGGTTTTTTATTTTCTTAGAATAAATTTACTTCAATTAAAGGTTAGATTTCTCTCATATTTTCAGTGTGAGATTAAGCGAGTTAACCACAAAGACATTTTTCATAACCCTCTTCACCCATAATTGTGGGTGCCAATAATTCTGGAGCTGACTGTATATCAATAGAGAGACAGCAGCATGAACATGAAGGAAGATATCTACCTTGATTCATTAAAGTCAGAGCGATTCCTCAATGGACTTCTCCTTCTCCTGCTTTCCTTCTCGTCCTCCACATGACCAACCTGAAAACAAAGTGAAATTTGTTGTGATGTAAATTACTTAATAAATACTTTACATGATTTTGAAACAAGTGTAAGAAGACACAAGTATTGCAGTCAATAGGTGCACTGCTTCAACAATAATCACAGTAGACACTTCACCTCCTCCTTTTCGTCAGGTTTTGGAGCTGGAGGTTTCACCTCCTCTTTAGGAACTTCTTTAGCAGGTGGATTTCCCAAGTAGTTTTTGGTGGTTAGACATTCAAAGAGTTTCTCCACAAAGCCTGTGGTTTCTGTGAGCACAAGGTACACAGAAAAGGAGCTTCAACATTACAGCACACAGCTTATGTATTAAAGGTATATGACACAGCCATTTAAGTCAGATATTGCACTGCTCAAGGTGATGAGGTGAGCTCATCACCCGCCGCCTACACTTTCCTTCAAGCTGGAACCTCGTTTCCAAACATTAGCCTTACTCTGATGGTGATTTACAATTTTCTTATAAGGGAAGAGTAAAGATTTGCCATATTGCTAGCAAGTTCCTCAATAACACTGCGTGAAAGTAGAGGCCATTAGACAGAATTCACGTTGCCTGGTGATTTTAGCCATGTCTACCTTTCTGTAAGAAGACGTCCAACTGGTCAGCACACAACGCCCGCAGCTCTTTCTCAGGTTTGTCCTTCTTCACCAAAGCCACCACATAGTTAGCCAGTGCAGAAGGGTCGGCATCACATCTGCAAACAACACAAGGGTTTATTTTCATACTTCCAGCATCTGTTTATGTTTGCTTGTACACCTCTATGCTCAGTGGATTTGAAAATGCTTAATAAATCCTGCAACATGGGCATTTATAACCAGGCAGACAGAAAGCTCTGCTTCAAAGCTCATGTCCCCAAGTATTTGCCTCCAGGTATTACTGAGCTTTTATCTAAAGCACAGACAAGTTGGCAGGCAGAGCAACTGACAAGCTCAAGCTCAAGCTCCTAGACCCCTAAGCACTTCGTATAAACATGCAAAGAAACACGAACTACTTTCGGTCTGAGCCTCTCCCGGACTAACCCAAGTGAAACCCAGTCACGTTGTTGACCCAACCAGTGCTGGACAGCCCCCCGTAAAGCCCTCGCTTAGCTTAGCACAGCTAGCATGTAGCTAAGGAAAAGTACACAAACCGGACACATTGGTGTTCATGAAAACTGCTTTAACGCGCCTCGACAAGGCGATAATAATTACACACTCGCGATATAAAAAATAAAATAAAAAGCGGCGACGTGTCCGCGTGTAACTATGTAACTCAAGAACTAGCCCCTTGGTTAGTTTTCTAGCTAACAGGCTAGCACGCTAATACGTGCTAGCTAGCTTAAAATGTCAGTCCACCAAGCAATCAGCGCTTACATTGGCTCGAGGAGTTTTGCCAGCCACGACTTCAGGGCGTCCACATTATCTATGATCATCGTGACGAGCACCGAACAAAAACTGACTAAACGTAGAGTTTTTCCTGTATCGTTCCAGCTTTCATCGTCAATAAACTAACGTTATAGTTCGACTTGGGCCTCCTGTAAATCCCTCCGCACGGCAATACGAGCTGCTTTACGTTCAAACCAGACGTGGTAACATAACTGGCAACGCCGAGAACCAATAGCTACGTCCGAAAAAACGCATACTAGCGCACTAAATAGTACGCGATTAGCGGTGTATGCCACGGGTGCCGTACTGTCTTCACATACTACTTAGTACGGTAGTATGCGGATTCAGCCGTGGCCAATCCGTTTTCTATACCCCTGGTCTTTCGGTGCATACGATTCATCGTGGCATTAAAACTCCTATATACCTATTTCGTCTACAGAATGTACAGTTTGACAGATTCAGAAATACTACTACTACTAATTATTATTATTATTATATTATAGAAGCGTATAATAATTGAGTATCTTGGGAAGCAGTACACAAAACTCCAGTTCCCAGAATGCTCGGCTCCTGAATGATCCGCCCCCTCGTTAAAAGTGTCGTCAGAGAAGTGCCAGAGAAGCCGGCGGCGTGGTTCTTCTGTCTTTACTCGTCCACCGAAAGTTGTTCTTAACTAAAAGAAGAATGGCGGTAGGTTTGCTGTTTGATGCATAAAGATAATCATTCGTGAGTGAGTCGTGATATGATCGTTATTGTCGACACGTTTTGTGTATTGTAAAAAAAAAAAAAAGTGGACGCAGTTAGCCCATGAAACCGTGCTATGCTAATTCGGCGGGGTTCTGAATGGCAACTCACTCCCTATACAAGTGCACTGCGTAGTGTATGAAATAACGGCTTTTACATCCTATCTAGTGCACTGCATCTGCAACAGGCAAGCATTTGGGATTCAGCCCTGGTTAGCTAGGTAGTGTAGCCACTATACATGTTCGGCTGCTAGTGCGCTCTCGTTTTATATTTACCCGATGCACCAAGTAAGAAGTTATTTTTGTACAGTGTGACTCTCTTGATTGAAGGCGTCGTGACGAGACTAAATATAACCGTACTTTTATTTAGGTTTTGTGGACGTGTAGCTAGTTAAATGGGTCAAACTATCGACAGCTGTCACGCGGAGCTCTGGATAATTCCCGTGCATATTTCTATGAACTCGTTCTTTCGTTGCAAGCAATGCTCAAAGCTGTCCATAGCTGGTTATAGTCTGACTTTATGTTCATTAGGAACGAAAAGGGACAGCGAAGCTGGACTTCTTGAGAAAGATCGAGGCTGAGATTCAGCAGACCTGGGAGGAGGAGAAAGCTTTCGAAAGCGATGCGCCAGCTGAGGGGGCTGAAAAGTGAGTTTGTTCAGCCTACCATACTTTTTTTTTCTATGTTTATTACTACAGTGCAATCACTAATGCTTTGAGTGTGCACTGGCTTCTTCACAGTAAGAGCAAGTACTTTGTCACCTTCCCTTATCCATACATGAATGGGAGGCTGCATCTTGGTCACACGTTCTGTCTCTCAAAGTGTGAGGTAGGTTTTAGCCCCATGTCTGTTGGTTAATAGATTTTTGATGATCTCTGGTACATCAATGTACAAGCAGGCATTTGTATGGACTCTAAATAACGTATGACCTGGTTGTTAATTAAAATGCGACTTTCAGTTTGCAGTAGGGTACCAGCGTTTGAAAGGACAACATTGCCTTTTCCCATTTGGATTGCATTGTACTGGAATGCCTATTAAAGTAAGTGAATGTACTATATTACATACATCCATTGTTTCCTAAGTTTGTGTACATACCAGAATTTTTTTCCAATTTGCCCATTACTGAATTACGCTGCTGGTACGCCCTTGATTTTACATATACCGTAGACGTAAATGTAGATTAAAAATCTGTATGTCACCGCAGGCCTGTGCAGATAAGTTGAAGCGAGAGATTGAGCTCTACGGCAACCCACCCCAGTTCCCTGACAAAGAGGAGGAAGAAGCAGAAGTGAAGCCGGAGACCACGGATGAGATTATCATCAAGGACAAGGCAAAGGGAAAGAAGGTACAAACTACACTGGAGTGCAAGAGCTCTTTCATAAGCCATAATTTCTATTGGTTAAATGTATTCAGTCAAGATGTTGACCTGGCCTCCTGTTTGAAAAGTCCAGTTGTTGGTTTTTTTTGTGTGGATATTGTGGAAGCTGATGTGCTATAAGCATATCTTAAATCCATGAATTAAAGTCAATTAAAATATTTTCAACTTTTTTGCATTTCTCATCAACCGAATCTCCACATGGCAGCCGAGCAGTAGGCATGTGTTTGGTAGTTTCTTTCCTGTCTTCTTGCTGCTTGAAGAAAACATCTACATGCTTAAAAAGAAAAGCATTAAAGGAGGGGACATGCTGTGTCATTTAACAGGATGTTTAATAAAATTACTTTGTATTAATTACAAGTTGTTTTAATATCTACTATATATTTTTAATAATGGACATATTTATTATGTAAATGTAATAATATATCCTCTGAAGGTTTCAGTCATGAAGATATTTTTCACCTTGTTTTCACATAATCTTTCATAATGTATATGACCTTATAAACTGAAAAGGATGGAACGAGTCTTGTGGATGTATTTTGCTTTGTTGTTGTTGTTGTTGTAGTTAGACCTGATGAAATCCGCATTAGGCAAATGGACATATAGGCTGATAAAAATAAAGGCTGTCACATTCAGAAGGCAGCATCATGTCGATCTTTCTTGGTGAAAGCAAAGTTCACCAGGTGAGAGTTCCATAAAAGAAAATTTAGGGTCAGATTTTCAATTGTCACTGACTGAGCAAAACGCTCTGTTTGGTTTCTATCTAGGCTCAGATGCTACAGAGTGACTTTGAGCAAATAAATGTCATGTGCACATGGCACGCTAGAATTGATGATGCATAATGGTGTCCTGAATATGATGCCCATCAAGTTTCTTTTTCAGTTAAAGTGCAGCCCAATGAGACAGATATATACAAAGCTGGTATATACTTACCACAAAAGACTTGTATTGCTTTAAAAAGTCTCTCAATCAATTGTTAATGTGTGTGGTACGAATAATTTTGCAAGACCCATATTTCAGTTTTTCATTTTCTTTAAAATATCTGCAGACAAATTTAATTTGGCTATTAACTTTCTGTCAGAGCAAATGAGTTCACAATAAAAATACTAACTCGGCTAATTTGTAATCCGGAAAAGTCTGATACCGTTCAAGGTGGTTGAATACTTTTGCAAGCCTGTGTGTGTATAAATGTGTAGATATAATGTGTGTGTATATTTTTTATTTTTATGTGTGTGTGTATGTGTGTGTATATATGTGTGTGTGTGTATGTGTGTGTGTGTGTGTGTGTGTGT
>JAOUQW010000019.1:17292533-17308969 GCA_028565825.1 Olivaichthys viedmensis | reverse complement strand
TAACAGAAGGGTTTATGTAAGGAGACGAACAGAAGACAGATTGATACCACAGTGGATCAAAACAACAGTGAAACATGCTGCTGGATTTTCAATGTGGTCTAAGACTTTTGGACCCCACTGTATGATGGACAAGCAATGCATCAAGCAGCAGGACACGCTATATTTTTTTTATTCTATGCATTTACACGACAGCTTGATGATTGCAGAAAAAGGTCTACATTGAGAAATTGCAACAAACTGTATCTCACTCAATAGAATAGAGAAGCAACAGTGCTCTAAAGACAGGGTGGAATTTCATGTTGCAGTGGGATGGCTGAGTGATGGGGTTAAACTTCATTTCTTAAATGTCTGCTCTAAGAAATCAGTATTCAATTCTGAGTTAGCAATACAAACAAATTGTGTTGATATTTAACCTTTTTATTTAATTTTATTATTATCACAGGAAACTTGCGTTGTTTGATGACTGGAATTCCTTAGCTGTACATGTGTCCATGGACAACACAGTAGTGATTGAAGACATCAGTAAGCATTTTTCTGTCATTTTTTGCTTAAAAAGTAGTTTAGAGGTGTATGCAAAAACACCTCCTTTTGCTCTCTCCATCTCTCTCTCTCTCTCTCTCGCTCTCTCTCTCTCTCTCTCTCGTAGAAAAGCAGTGTCATCATGCAAATCAGGAATCAAGGCCCAGGGTGAGCATCTGTAGCTGGGGGGACGTTCATCCATCGGGCGAGTCGTCATCATCAGGGCACAAGCTGGCAGAAGACCCAGGGCTGCGTCAGGCTTTGTGTCCCCTCTCTCACTCACATTCCCAGGAGTCCCTGGACTGGAGGCCCCTGCTGCTGCTTATTCCACTCCGCATGGGCATCAACAACATCAACCCCGTCTACATCCATGCCCTGAAAGTACAGAGAAATCCAGTTCTAAACTCACAATACTCCTAACAGTAGATCATCTGTCTAGCGGGTGTTACCATTATTTGTCTTGGATTTACAATTGAAACACTAAATAAAAGTTTTGGACGTTTTGTATGATTGTATGATTGTATGATTTAACACTGAAAATGTTGATGAAATATTATTAGGTGACAATCATGTTACGAACACCGAGCTAAGTGCTATGTGTGTAATGTAGTTCCTCTAACTCAGAATTTATTTTTTTTATTCAAGGAGTGTTTTAAGATGCCTCAGTCTTGTGGAGTACTGGGTGGAAAGCCCAACCTGGCTTATTACTTTATTGGATTTATAGGTAAGTTCTATCTCCGGACAATAAGTTGGAGTATAAGATGCAACCCTTGAATGAAATATATAAAGGTCAATTCGTTCTATAAGTCGCGTTAATGTATCAGGCATTTCTATTTTACATAATGTTTTATACTGCCTCTAAAACAGCCCTATTGGTGTAGTCTAGTTTTTGTCCCTTTAGTGTTGCTGTGGTTTAGAGCTGTATTGTTTCTTGAGCTCAAACCTGATCTTGTGTTGCATTTTAAATGGGGTCGTGTTCACCATGTTTTACGAGATGATTCTACATGAACGGCCCACTCTTGTGCTTTTCACCACTTCGGAAGTCTAACTTTGCTTAATAGCTCCGAGTTCATGACACAGTGTTGATTTCTCAATATGTTGTGTTGGATTTGCAATCAATGCTGGAAAAACAAAGTGTAAAAACTGTCATTTTAGTTGTACAGGGTCGTTTCTTAGGAACTTACCGACACATCTGAGGGAAATGTTGATATTCCAGACGGCCCTCGCTCATTTCCAGTGTCAATCTGCCTTTGCATGTGGTAGCTAGCTAAAACGTTAGTCTGTCAACAGCTAGCACATGCTCTGTGTGCGTAGCAACAGTGTTCTCACGACTTTAACCACTTGAACGTGTATCATGTGTACGCCTTCTAATGTTGAAAGCACAAATTCACAAGATCCATTCGAACGCACAATTTCTGGTCACTCGGACTCCAACAATGCTAACTTCTGGTAGTTTGACAATGGGATTATCAATGTTATGTTAGCGCCACAGTAACAGTAGTATACCCACACTGGTACTTATGGTAGTTCTAGTTTAGGGTACAGACATATAAGGCCAGTAAGAAACAGAAAAAGGGGACCTAAACAGCTCTAACTGCTCAGCTCGATCAATTAGCACTGTTATCTCAGCAGGTTGGCAAATCTCATGGCTTCATGTCTCTGAAAATAAGGTTAGATCATGGTACATTTGTGTGATTTTTGTTTACCATGACAATTGTGTTTTAGGTGACAAGCTTAATAATTATTAAAGCGTACAATTTCACTTGCTTTTAAAGTTAGTGTCTATCTTGTATAAAATAAGCAAATGAAACATTATGTAGCATCTGGCCCGTGCTAAGATTTGGGTCTTGCCACATGGGGTAGCAAACTATTGTAACTGCTGGAGTAGCATGCCTCCCGTAAAAAAAACGCTAACCAATGGGCATGTTACAATTACGCTAGCTCCAAGATTTTAACATTTATATAATAACATTGCTTCATTGTATAAGTTGCAGCACCTGCTAGAAGGCCAAAAACAGTGTGGAAACTATTGTAAGGATTTTAGTCTTGGTAAAAACTAGTCTTGTACAACACTAAGCATGATGCATGATATGCAATATGTAAAATTATTGTTATTAGCATTAGTCGTGGTAGTATTGCAGTGAGAATAAATAATCCTCTGTATTTTCTCTTTGACTATTAACCTTTTTACACACAGGCATATACAATTTATTTCAAAACATAATTTGTTTTTAGATTAATGGATTATAAACCATCAGACTAACCTCGATTTGGCGTCAGATTACTACTGATGTGTTTTCTCCTTGTAATCATTGTGTACTCAGTTAATTTGATCAATTCATTAAGTAAATTCATTAAATGGATATTGGTTTGGTTCATGCACAGATACATTGCAGTGGGAATCTGTTTTAGGCTTTTAACGCTTGCAGTACTCATAATGTTCTGTGAAATAGCTATAAAATTGGAAGTGTGTGAAATAAAAATTGACCTTGTATCGTGTTAATATTTATGTTCTCAAAATGTGGCACTTCCTCCCACACTCATTTCATTCAGATGATGAGCTGATCTATCTGGACCCTCACACCACCCAGTCAGCGGTGGACTCGGAGAGCGGCCTCGCTGTGGACGATCAGAGCTACCACTGCCAGAGGAGCCCTCGTCGCATGAAGATCACCAGCCTTGACCCATCTGTAGCACTGGTGAGACTGCCCGAGTGAACGACTAAGCCTGGATCACATGTAGATAATGAGTCTTATTGTTTTTTTAAAACGTAATTCTTTCATGAAAAAGTTGCTTATGGCTTTGTGAGTACTTTTAAAGCAGACCAGTAGCAGCCATCAGCTGAGTGGCAACCAGCATAAAACATGTCTAGTAGAGTGTCCGTGATAAAGGCTGTTAATTTGGGGTGTTGGTTTGAATCCTGAATGGGGCACTACGAGTCCCTTACCTTTGGAACTGAAGGTTGCTTGCTGTAAATCTTTCCTGAGGGATTGATGTGCTGTACTGTATGTGTTAGTTTTTTTCTAATCTTGTGCATTTGCCACAAAATAGACTGATGCATCAAATGTTCTAGCTACATTCTATCCAGAATAATTTGAAATGGTCCTCTTAACACAATGGAGTATGTGTTTGCTGGCAACAGGGCTTCTTCTGCAAAAGTGAGGAGGACTTTGACAGCTGGTGTAATCAGATTCATCAGGTAGCACTTTATTATACATGAATACATGAATTATGCAGATTGCTTGTGTGTTGGTGCCTTTACTGTGTCTCTGTGCTTTAAACCTTTTCGCTTATGTCCCATAAGGAAATCCTGACGAAGCGGAACTTGCGGATGTTTGAGCTGGTGGAGAAGCATCCGTCTCACTGGCCGCCGTTTATTCCACCAACTAAACCAGAGGTGCAGACCACGGGAGCAGGTGGGAGCACTGACCTGAACCCTAGCTAAAACAACAGCTTTCAGATGAGCTTCATGTGGCCTATTTTTATAGATCTGGGGAACTAGAGGAGACATAATTGATAAGGAGATTAATTGATTTTTTTTTTTTTTCACAGAACATATTCCACGTTCTTGAATTCAAATGTCAAAATGAAGGACAAGGGCTCCCGAGTGGCGCAACAGAAAAGCGTTCGCCCTATCGTCTGGAGATCGACTCCCGACGATGCCACAGCCATCTGTGGCTGGGAGTCCAAGAGAGCATAATTGGCCCTGCTCTCTGGGTGGGAAGGTTGGCATTACTCTCTCCCCTGTCGATCAAAGCGACACTAGCCAATCATGGGCGTCTGTAAACTCATGCATACGGAATAGGGCGGTTGACGCTTTCCTCCGAGCGTGTTCGGCTGCCCTGTGATGTTGCATGAGCAGCAGTTCGAATAGATCTGGTGGATGGCTTCATGTGTCTCGGAGGAAGCACGTGTTCGCTTTCGCCCTACCCCTGGTGGTAGCTGCTGTGCAATAGGGGAGAACTAGCTAATAAAAAAATAAATTATAATAAATGAAGGACAAGAGTGAATAATACTGACATATAGATCCAACTCAGCTAGGAATCTTTTTTTACACAGCTTCTGAGCTGATGAGTAGGTCAACTTGATGTCATTTAATTGGGACATCCAATTAAAAATACTTCTTTAATTCACCATATACAGACGGGTGACAAATTAAAGGAAAAAACAACATAAAGTGTCTTAGTAAGGTGTTGGGCCACCACGAGCTGCCAGAACAGTTTCTGGAACTTTACTGGAGGGATGAAACGGCATTCTACCAAAAGATATTCCCTCAGGTGGTGTTTTGATGATGGTAGAGAGCGCTGTCTAATCTCCTATAGGTGTTCAATTAGGTTGAGATCTGGTGACTGTGAAGGCCATAACATGTGATTTACATCATTTTCATACTCATCAAACCATTCAGGTACCCCTCTTGCCCTGTCGATGGGGGCATTGTCATCCTGGAAGAGACCACTCCGATCATAATCATAATAGAAATGTTTCATCATAGGATAAAGGTGATCAGTCAGAAGAACTTTGTATTGATTTGCAGTGACCCTTCTCTCTAAGGGAACAAGTGGACCCAAACCATGCCAGCAAAATGCCCCCCATAGCATAACAGAGCCACTGGACCCCCTCACTGTAGGGGTCAAACATTCAGGCCTTGTCCGTTCTCTTGGTGTACACCACACATGCACTTGCCCACTTGAGAATATGGTGAAGGATGACTCATCTGACCATATCACTTTTTTCCCCACATCTGTTTAGACCAATGCCGATGGTTTTTGCACCACTGAACTCTCAAATGTGCATTCGTCTTTGTAATGAGGGGTTTATGCACTGCAACCCTACTATAACATCTCTCTCTATGTAGTTGTTGATGACGGACTGTTCTTGCTGACAGTCTGATCACGTCCTGCATTGACATTCTCGGGTCACCTGAAGAACAGGTGCTCTTTTGCTTTTCCTTACATATCGCACTAATGCATGAGCATCACGGTCATTGAATGTCTTTCCCATAAATCTAAAGGCAGATGTCACTTTAGTCACTGTTCCGATTGAAACACTAGCCAGTCGATCAGTCTTTTTTGACTGAATCTCCTGCCATCCGTGCCCCAATATAATGAACCCTCTTTCAAACTCACTTAGATCTTGCCATCCTCTTGCCATGTTGATCCAAAATCAAGGTCAGCTGGGCCTGCTCAGCATTTTTATACATGCCACAGAGCATGGTACGATGTTAACTGCTTCATTGTATCATGCAGTACATCTGCCTGGAAGCACCTACACTCATGTTTCTCCACTCATTTATTCAGGTTTTTCCTTTAATTTGTCACCCAACTGGTGCTGATGATTTAAAACCGGCAAATGTAGGATATCAGTTTATCCCGTATATCAGCTGCCCTTATATATTGGTCTACCACCAAGGTGCGCTTCTAATAGGCCTGCTGAATAAGGTGGTTCTTTATTCAGAAATTGTGCTGTTAGTCAGTCTATAAATATATTCAGATAATACATAGAAAATACATCAAGGTGCTACTAAGTGCAAGGAAACCAGTGATCTATGTATTTTTATTGTTTTGGCGTGTCATAACCTGCTTCGTTTGTTTTCTTTGCAGAGTTTATTGAGTCCACAGATAAGCTGTTTGAGTCTGAGGAGGAGTTTGAGATCCTGAATGTGTGAGCTCCACACTTCACAGCTTGACGCAATTAAAAGAAAGTTCAGAACTGGACTAAAGCCTCAGTTTTCTACTGATCCATACTGCACAAGTGCCTCAGTTCAACACCAAGCACAACGCCGATACGCAAAAACAACCAATAATAATACAACAGGACTTAAGGACCAGGGAATTGCATCCTGGCCAGCAATTCTTGACTGAAGGACAGTCAGTATTTACAGCATAAATGAGTATTTCACTGTTTCACTTTGGAATACGGAGTGAAAAAAGAAAAATGAAAAACCCAAGGATCACTGTAGCCACTGTGTGATTTTAGCTTCATTCATAGTCAGACCTGTGTTTTTTTATAACTGTTAAAAGTATGGAGGACTCTCTGCTTGTATGAACTGCATTGTACTGTATCACCACATCTCCTGCTGCAAAATGGAGAGGACCTGTGGGAGAACAAGCATGGAGATGATGTCTTTACAAAAGCCAAGGCCTCAACACACACACACACACACACACTCACTACCTCCTGAATACAGGAGTCAAGTTGGCAGATATGCAGAAACCTTTTATTCAGTGTTATATGAGGGGAAATTATGAACCCTATCTTCGTGTGGAAAGTGCCTCTCTCTTTGACATATTTGTGTAATGGTTAGGATAATTGTTTATTTTCCTCATAAGTCGGGTTAAATAATACCCCCCTCTTCTAAAAATTGCACATTCATGTAAATATGCTTAAAAATAAAGATATTTAATGCACTTTCTTCAGTTTTCAGTGGTGCCAGGAGTGGTTTTTGGTTTCAAGCGTGGTGCTGTGACTTTACGGCCAGTGCTAACATCATATTTCTAACCCCTTTGCTTTAGTATTTAAAGGAAGTTAGGACTTTATGATGTGCAACGTGGGCACAAGGCTTGAGACAAATAGTGCTCACCATCAAAAAGTTACAGAAATCAAATGAAAGAATCTCAAAACAAGACCAAGCACAAAGCATTCTTAATTGTTCTCGACCAGTGTTGTCAGGTCCGAGGTTTTCTCAAGCAATTGGGCTACTTTTACACTGCGGCCGAGGGTTGATTGTTTTTTGTCTGCAGATTGGGGTTTGGGTGTTTTGAATACATTACATTAATTATATCTCTATATTAAAACATGCACTAGTGGCCATGTGAATTGATCTCCTTTCATACATGCCCTTCTTAGTCCCATTCCCAACATTAGCTCTGTACGTTACTGTATTTGTGATTTGAATGAACTACTCATTGTCAATACAAAACCATTTTAGGACCATGAAAATTTTGTGGTTTTAATACTGCTTGTCCATTGGGCTGGTTTTGGGGCTTCCTTTGTCACACAGACTTGGCAATCCTGTCCCTAACTGCTGATGGCCTTTTCTTTTCTTTGCATTTTCTCTTGATATGGAGAGGGTGGTGAGAGTACTCAGTTTGTTGAAGCAGCAAACATAATTTTCACTTTGTCCAGCAGGGGGCAGCACTCACCAAGCTCCTACAAAATAAACGCTGATTTTGTGCAGGATGTGTTTAGCTGGGAATCTCTAGTCTTAACACATCTTGGAGCAATGTTGCATCATGTCGGATCACAAACATCTGATAGGAAAACACACAAACATCAATCCCAGTCAAGAATACCTTGGCACTTTTTTTATTGCAATAGCTCTATGACAAGCATAACCCAATTTGTTAAATATACACCAAAAATAAAATATAAAAATGTAGAACCGACAAAAAATCCTCAGACACCCTTGTTCTGAAATCAAGGAAAGTGGGTGCTGCGTAGCATGATCGACAAGAGAAAGGGATATCAAAAGATTACAATATTTACAAAGGAAGACGGTGTTTCGAATGATACGACTCTATCAGCATGGTTCAGCCCAATCGCAAACTTTTAAGCAGTAGATGTGAGCATTGACTGGGATCCTCGAGAGAAAACAAATGCAAATCGTCAACATACACTGCCCATTTCAAATTCTTCTTTTCTTGCTGCTCTCTTCCTTAACAACTGAAACAAAAAGGCAAATAACATGATTCCAATACAATGACAGTATCCCCAATTCTAGATCCTCAAGAGAGCCCAAAGTACAAAAAAAACACAAGCTTGGTTATTTTTCAGGTCATCACTGCAGTTATTGTGTAGAAAAGTTCTCAAGAAACGGTATACTACTGTTATTTTTTCACCCCCCCACCCCCAATTCCATTTCACATATTACATACATTAAAAGCAACGCAATATCATGACACAATAGCATGACACAAATGCTAGTCAAAGAAAGAATGGCTGCCAGAGTGCTGCCACTGAAACAAATGGAAAGCTCACTGACATACAGCTTCTTTTTTTCTTTTTTTTTGTCCCAACATCATCTGGACTACTACTGCAAAGCTAAACACTTCTCACTACACGGCTTTCGACCACAACCTCTAGCCAACATCTCTTCTTATAAAGCTTTCAGGTACAGGCAAGGAAGGGACTGTTAATAACCCTTAGGAATTTAAAAACGAGAAAAAAAAGGAAGAAGAAAAAAAAGAGACAAAGAGATGTGAGAAAACACATGGTCTTAAATAACGGCATTATTTACATGAATGTCTCCCTTTCTGCAAGCTATACGTTAACGTGACCGCAATCACCAGCAATGCTCTGTACAAATGGTCCCGTGTACAGTGAACGTTACCGTATCCGAGTCAATAAATAAACTGGTTGAATAAATAAATAAATAAATAACCAACATACAAAACATAGCATTGTGTGGAACAGTAGGCTACAGTATGTACCATGTAGACAATATGGACGTTTGTTAGTACAGTACCTGTGCAGTGTCCAAATAAATATGGATCAGTTTTGAGACTAACAGGAACAATGCAGCCTCATTGTTCAGTAAACATCTTTTTTTCATTTTTTTTTTCTCATTCAAGGGCTAAAAATTTAACACGCAACACTCTATAATACTTCAACTCTATGTAAACAGCATTTGCATGTGAAATAATTACAAATTTAAAATAAATACAAAGCAATATTTCTACAATGGAATGGAAAGATGTTTTGCATCTTGTTTGCCCAGCTTCCTTGACAATAGCATACTTGGGATAGATTGAAATGAAATTCTATGAAATTCTAAGTGTGTGTGTGTGGCCAATTGCAGATCCGGCATTATTGTGCAATGATACTTTTGTCTTTTTCTCAAGGAGTGAACGTTTCTACAAGAACAACCAGTGCACACAGAAAACCTAAATAAACTCATCACCCTTTGACCTTCTCCTTGTCTGCCAGTGCTGATGTTAATCTGCAGTACTACAGTCTCCCTTATCATAACCGAATGCTCCAATTAGTGACCTAAAGACAGATCTGCTATTACAGCAATACTACGTTGTGTTTGTTTTGTTTTTTTCTTTAAAAGTCTGCAAAAGACAAATCAAGCTGAGCCATATTGGATACATTTCCAATCATATGGACTGGAGGTAGCATCCATGTGAATTAGAAACATCTAATACCTACAAAGTGCTAGCTGTAAGAAAGTGGTCCTGGCTCTGAGGATTGTGTTAAGTGAGATTTTCACATCGTGCGAATCATTGACTCCAATATTACTTCGGCCTCCCACACTTCGGGAGAAGAAACAGACAAGTATTTTCATACGAAATCTCCTTAGGGCTTGGATACACCGAGGACGCGCTATAAGTCGGTCTGCTATTAGAGGTCTCTCAGCAGCCAATTCAGTGCATGATACACTGCAAAGATAATTTACATAATTCCAATCTACTTGAATGCTACAGTAGATGCACACGAGCTTTTGAGGCAACGGTGAAAGTATTTAATTACTGGAGTGTTTTTATTACATGGTGAAAGGAGAATTTCAGTATCTTGCATGTAGTTTTGGGATTGAGACCTCCATGGGTTTTTATCTGAAATGCAACGGCAAATTGTCATATCATAGCAAATTTGGCTAGTGTATCCAGGCCCTTTGTAGTAACGAAAATCCCACCTGGTGACATTTTGAAGTGGTACACATCACAGAGGTGGTCTATGTGGCCTACGTGAATCCCTTTACAATTTATGTGCTAGATCTGCAAGCAACTGATTGTTCACTGGGAAATATAAATACAAATCAATATAAATAAACAAAGATACAGATTTGTGTGTGTGTGTAGGGGACTACTAAGTACAAAATGTCATTTGATACTCAAGCACCTCCTATTTACAATGATTGAGCAGGTTTTGTGAGGAACAAACTGATGACTGTAAATAAGAACTTTATGGTAGAGTTGTACCATAAATGGAGACTAATAAGTGCTCCATGTCTGGATGATGTTCACAGTTCTGATTTAGACTTATAATCAGTGCAGCCACTCAAGTAAACAATAACTGTTGTCAAACAAATAAGTGTGTTTTAACAGAGAGAAAAAAAATGGAACCGGTCTGAGGCAGTTATGTAGGAGATACAGAGCAAAAGAGGCTGTGTAGTTTCTCAGTCTTTGCAGTTGGAGGTCTGATGAGGAGGAGGAGGAGGAGGCAGCTTCCTCTTCAGCATTCTGGAGTCCATTGGATTCCCAATGTTCTGATTTCCTCCCAGCATATGACTTGCTTACTCTGCACAAGAGAGAGAGGTATAGTAAACAGTAATTATTATTATTTTTACTATACAGTAAGTTTTTAGCCAAAACACGCGGTGCTTCTCAAAGCATTTGAATAATTTTATCCTGATTTGATGGCTCTCATTTATTTAAAGAAGTGAATACTCAATAAGTAATCAGAAATATAAAAATGACAGTCTGATGCTTCTCCATCCTCAACATTGTCTCATTAAATACTGAAATAACCCTCTCATTTTTTGTAGTCATTCAACACTTTTCCCCTTAACTCGGGTAGTTTGGAAGTATGAAACCGTTGTGCAGATTTACTGTTTGTCGACTGCCATAAGTCTACAATGGATATTAAATAGGTATACAAGTAGATAATGTTGTTTTTGAAGTGTCAGCAAAGCCGCACCATGCTTTCACGAGTCTAATCTAAGTGGGCACAAGGATTATTGCTGTCTATAATCTATATTTAACATTAAAGAATTAAAAATTACAGTTCAGAGGTCCTCCATTTGCTGTCTGTTCATACGAAATGCACAATTAACCTGGATTCTAAGTGAAGTTGGTTTACTATACAGCCTTTATAAATGATGAAGGCAATCACAATGAAGATAAGATTGAGTGAAAGTGATGGATAAATGGAAAGGTCTGAAGGAAACACACAGGACTCCTCGCTTAACAGATCAATGCCTTTACTTCTCAGTGTTTTTTTTTTTTTTTTTCCACAAAGTCATAGGTCACAGGACAATGCTAATCCACATACAACATGTAGAGGTATGTTGACAGGTGATTTGTACCTCCACTTAATGAATTGCAGGGGCACAATGACTCAATGAAATAAATGCAACAAACCCTTTTAATATATCCATGACATCGTGTCACAGAGCAACCGTTTTTAAACCCCAAGATCCCTACATCCAAGCTAAGTGGTTTACGGGTTATGTAAAAAAGGATATATTGTGAGAACTTTAATTATGGTTAGCTATTTAAATTGCAGAGGATCCACTATAACAACACTACAGCATACGTGTGTCTTCTGATTTCTCGAGAAACCTTTTAATGTACCACAATAATGTACTGGCTCTTGCATATGTAGTTTGCATGTGGAAATGTTTAATGTACCCTGGAAACAGACTCACAAAGACAGATTAATAAAGATGATGCATGATATGTTAGATCCAACTCCTGAATGTCCTGAAACTCTGAAAGTTCATCAAACTAAACAGCCATTGTAGTATATTAGTATAGTTTTTTTTATCATTTGTCCAATAAATGCTATAATTAAAACAGCCAGGGACTATATGTGCTATATTGTCTCCCCATAACTGTTAGTTTTGCTCAACAGGCTCAACAATGATAGCAGCAACACCTTTGATTTTTGACTGTATGACATCAGACCCCTCATATTAGAAAGAAAACTTATCGTATATGTGTATGAGTTGTTTTTGTGCATACCATGTAATTCCTCAAACAATATGAGCAATGAAATGAACCAATTTCCTACCAATGAGCAGACCACAAACCTCCTTGTTAATGTAAGTGTGATGCACAAAGGATAGCTAAAAATAACAACAGACACAGGGGTGTATTTTTTAGACAAATAAAGGACACTTGGTGTACACAAATACTGTGCTTGTTTGTATCAGAAAAACAACATCAACAACAACAAAAAACACACAAACATCAATATCCAAAATCCAATAACTAGGTAGGAAGCAAGAAGACAATATTATACACTATCTGCATGAGCTTATCTTTAATGTGGATTCATAACCCCACATTACAAATCCACATATACATAGATGTGGGCAGAATGCCAGAAAATGTTTCTGCATTTAACAAGTGCAATTTCCAGTGCAAAACAAAAAGACAAATAACTGCCATCATAGTTTTCCAAATCAAAATGAATGAAAATGTAACTCAATGCTCTGAAGCCTTTAAGAGGACACAGCATTTTTCTTTTCTTTTCTCTCTCTCCCATTTTCAGTATTTGACTGTATTGACAGTGGTGACTATTCGGGGCTGAAACAATATTTCTCCTATGAACTCGGCATAACGTACTGAAAAGAGAAGCCATTTTACACAAAAAAACACACACAAAAAAACAATGACACCGTCAAGTGTAACACATAACACTATAGTTAACCATAACAGTAACAGTTAACAGTAATAGAGTGGTCCATCATGCATTATGCATTGCACTTTGCCCGATCATTCATCTACACTATCCATAATGCTAAATTCAGTCAAATGAGCAAAAGAAGACAAAATGAGTGAAACAAGTTACTGTAAAAACATCAGACATGCACTTGCCAGGTTAGTTGTCATTTACCTTGTAGCATAAAGGGAGACAGAAATACAACCAACCTTTTGAGGCAGTGGTGTGTCCTCCTGACTTGGAGAAGTCTATACCAGCACAGGCCTCGCTCTCTTCGAGAGTCCCATGGGCTGGGTGTGGAGGTGTGGCATCATGGGTGACCCTTGGGACTTCCCTCAGGTCCAGAGCAATGTAGTTGAGGTAGCTGGATGAAACGTTGCAGCGCGTTCCTCCAGTGGCACAGTTAGCAGTGAGAAGAACAGATTCAGGAGATCCTTGATCTTCTGTGTAAGACCACATGCTATCAAATGAGGCAGAATTCTGCCACCGGCAACCTTCTACAAGATTCATGATGGCAGAGGCTCTGACACCGTATCCACTGGCAGTGCCACCAGGAGAGGGGGTGAAGGTCTCTGAGCTGTGTCTCCTCCGGCCCTGCGAGTCTGCCCTAATGACCTTGGGCTCCATTTGAGGGCTGGGTGACCTTTCAGAGACACAGAGGTGCTGTATCATTCTGGAGGGACTCTCAGCTTCTCCATATTCGCTGTGGACGTTAGTCTGAGCCTGGCCGTAAGTGCATCCTAAGGGGCGCGCATAGTTTGGGGGGTTCCACGGGGCTACGAGCGAGTGCCGAGGAGGGCGGTTCTTCAAGTCCATGTTCAGGCCCATGTAGTCGTGGTCAGGTGAAGAGCAGCAGAGCTGATAGCAGGGCTGGGAACTTGACATGGAGGGGGAGTCCACTGCTGACGGGGAGGATGCAGCATGAGGATGCCTGTCTCCAAACTCCACATGGATGTACTCCCCTGGACTGGGAGGGCTCGGAGGTTCACCCGGGGACTCAGGAACATATTCCGTTTTTCTGTGATCCTCTCGACACGGAGCTTTGTAAGAGCGTGGAAGGGAGAAGTAAGAGCCGTGAGACTTGGGGCCTTCAGGGGATGCCTGGCTGTAGCCTTCAGCTGAGCTGATTTGGGACATATCCATGTAATCGTCATACTCAACCTGGCTTCTGCTAGAGGGACTGGTTATACCTGGTGAAGGGCTGTCTCGTGGCAGCATCATCATGTACCCATGCCTGTCCACCTGCTGTGAAGAAGAGCAGGGATGAAGGTGCAAGGTGGCCGGGTGGTTTGCTCTTGGTTGCATAGGGGTGTAATCTGTATTAGGAGAGGGGACAATGTTGTACATCATAGGCATGTAGCCGTCATCCTTAGGCAGTTTCTTTTGACCGTCTGAGTTGAGCGAGGGAGGCCTGTTTGGGTGATGTAACTCGGAGTAACACTTATAGCCTGCTTTTAGGAGGCAGGAGCAGACAGGGTGCCGTTTTGACTCCACAGGGCTTGATTCATCTAATGAAGATGAGGTCTGCGTAGCTTTCTGGTGCATGACACCTAAACTGTTACCAGGCTTTGGCTTGGCGGAATGTGTGAGCTTGAGAAAAGTCCTTTCCATATAAATGCTCTCCTCCTCAAAAGTCCTGGCCCCGCCCTGTGAGTCTTTGTACCAATCCATTGCCATGTAGTCAGCTAGTCGATACTCCTCCCTGATGGGCGGAGTGTTGCCATGTGATTCAGGGGTGCTGCTGCTTGCACGAAAATATCTAAAGTCACAAGGGCTGGGACAGAACTCATCAGAGGAGTTGAAGCCTCCATCACTGGGGGAGCCACAGATGGAGGAGCTGGAGGGCCGTGTATGCGTATCCGAGGCTGAACCATGGCCGCTGCTGCTGGAAACACTAATGGGACTGGTAGCAGACAAAAAGTGCGATACAGGGAGGGAGGCAGAACGAGTATGGTTGGCAGAGCCAGGTGAGGCATGGGCACAGCAGCCGCCACTCTCCTCCCGCCCCACATTCAGACAGGGGGTGTTCAGGTGCAACAAGCTGCCTGTGCCAGAGCTGAGAGGTCGATCGGAGGTGCCCTCCCCTTCGCTGGAGGTACGGTAGCGCTGTCCCGTTACTCCTTTACTCTTTCGTGCAGTAGGATTGCCCGTCACTGATTCAGTCCTGGAGGCACGCTGCAGCCCTGTCTGGCTGGGAGGGAGATTGCCAAGGTGGCGGCGGGTCGTGATAAAGGGGATGGGATTGGACCCGGAGGACTGGCTTTTGCTCCGTGGTCTGAAGTCAGGAAAGGCCTTCAAAGCCTTCATGGTGTCGAGAATAGTCTCATGCATGTTCTGAGCCACCACCGAGTCCTCCACTTGCACCCAGATCTCACCAGGACCAATAGAAGAGGAGCGTCCCACCTCAATGAAGAAAAAGCTCTCTGAATGGCCACAGCGGCGAATGTTCATTAATGGCAGGTTCACAGCAGGAGTCTCCGAATTTAACTTCACCAGGTGAATTGTCTTGGCGGAAAGGCACAGACGGTACACCCCCATTAAATTCCTGGTCTGCCCCAAACCTTTGGGTTTCACATTCACCTGCCACACCTCCTTAAAAATGGTCCCAGGTGAAATTGTCCCATAGCCATCATCTAGCTCATCACTGTCCAGCTGCCCCTTTTTGCCTTCGGTCATGAGTTCTGTGAGGGCCAGGTACCAATCCTCCTGCTCCTGTTCACTGTCAGCCACCATAGCGAAATACTCATCTTTAGTATAAAGAGCAATGAGGTATTTGTTCTTCGCATCAGCCCTCTTATTGACTGTAAAACACTGGGACAGGTAAATAACCCTTTTGGGAGAGCATGCAACACTGGCAGTTGAGGCAGCAGCTTTGAGTGCATTTCGGAATTTTTTCTCACTGTCGTAGTACTCCAGGCGGCTGGGCCCGAGGTTGCTAAAGCCTCTCAACACGAAAAACCTCTTGTGGCCGTGCTTCTGCTTTCTGAGATAGCCACACTTCCACACATCAGCGTCCACGCTGCCAGTACAAACGGCGGCGGCGGCGGCCAGGGCGGCGGCGGTCGTATCAGTGCTGAGGACGCGGCAGAAGGCAGAGTCGTGCACCTTGTACTGAAGTGCGGGGAGGTGTTTTCTTACCAGAGGGTCCTGAGCATTGTCGTCTGGGAAAAGATGATGAACTCTGAAATGGTACGGTGGTGGCTGCCTTCTCGGCTGGGCACCGTGGTGATGAGCAGAGGCCGTGGAGTGTACGGGCAAGCGGGAGCCACCGTTATTGATTGAGCAGGAGGAGGAGGAGGAGGAGGAGGAGGATGATGATGATGATGATGATGGAGTCTCTCCGGTAGAGGCATCGCCGTTGGTCGCCGCGGCCGCCGCCGTTTTTACAACAACACGACGCGGCTGCGCCTCCAGCGTCAACATAACGCCGTTATTGTGAAGATTTGGCCAATCTTCCATGGGACGACGCAATTAAAGGTCACTTTACCTTGGTTACACCGACGCACGGCCCATTTTTTTTTGGGGGGGGG
>JAOUQW010000019.1:17270064-17280427 GCA_028565825.1 Olivaichthys viedmensis | reverse complement strand
TTCACACACAACAGTCTCTAGAGTTTACTCAGAATGGTACAATAAAGAAAAAACATCCAGTGAGCAGCAGTTCTGCGAATCTTGTTGATGAGAGAGGTCAACGGAGAATGGCCAGACTGGTTTGAGCTAACACAAAGGCTATGGTAACTCAGAAAACCACTCTGTACAATTGTGGTGAGCAGAAAAGCATCTCAGAATTCACAATGCGTCAAACTCCCTTTTGGGCTACAAAGGGAGGCTCTACCCAGTATTAGTTTATTAACACCTAATAAAGTGCTCGGTGAGTATATATATACTGTATGTGTGTGTGTATTCCTACCTTATACAATATCCAAGACTAGTGATGAGAAATATTACAAGAAGTGCTGACATGAACACCTCAAACAATAGGAGTGGATCCAACCCTGGTTCAGAAAGAAATAGATAGTTATATTTTTGGGAACAAATCTATTTGGTAAACTAACATTTGCAACTTGTTTTTTGAATTAGTGTACCAACACCACCATGTAATTGGTGTAGCAAACCTATTCTTTTCCTCACATAGGCCTACCTCTGGTACAAAGAGATTCTCCAGGAGTGAACCAACAGCTGGAGTCAGCTTTGGGCTGTGCACCCGCAGGAAAGTGGATAGGTCTACCGAGGTACCGAACCATGTTAGCCTCTACATCCACACTGTGAGTGGGATGAAGTTCCCAGGAATGGCCATCTGTGTCAAGCACCACATAGTTGAGGAGGCTCACTCCAGAACCATTGGTGCGAATCCTCTCACTGAAACCTTGGAACACCATATTCCCAGTGTGACGGGCTAGATTTGCCCCCGAAAGCCAGGATGCAGATTCGCGAACATTCTGTAGAGCATTGGCCATCAAGATGATCGAAGTGTAAATGGTGCCAAAAAGAGGGGACACCTACAAGGGAAGTAGATACCATGTCTTAACTTTGCTGTGTTAAGAAATATGTAGGAGCTATGAAGCATAGATAATAACCTCTTGAACTTCTGTAATGTATTTTTATGGCTGGGTGAATTAGCTTCTTACAAGGATACCCAGGCATCCAAATTTATCTTTAACAGTGTAAGACATGAGAAAAATACTGGGGTACAATCTCAGGCATTATACCTCATGAGGTTTGATGCTTGCAGGCACCTCTTTGGACTTGATGGCATCCTGGTAGGCCTTGTAGAATGAATTCTCCTCTGAGTCCATGGTAATTGTTAGCACAGCATCATAGGCCAGCCTTAACTTGCTGTTACTGTGCAATGCTGGATGAGTCACCTGCTTGTATGGTAGGCTGTAGAGCAGTGTATCATAGGGTACAAAGACCACAGAGCCATCTGTCAAGTGCATGTCCAGAGCTGTCTCCAGCAATAGCTTCTGAGTTGTCCCACCAATCAAGACAGAATGCATGCAGAGAATCACCACTATGGGGATTAACAAACAAAAAATAAGGCTAGAGATTATATATTTTTAGTTCTCAGGATCAGGTGTGTACTTGAGCCTTGTCAGTTGGAATAATATATTTTTAAAGACTTTGTGTATACAGAACTGTCCCCAGCAAGTTGGCAACATTTAAACTTATGAATGACTTTTGTTGACTGGAATACACATATTTAATTTCTTGATCACTACACTAGTAATGGTGTTACCTTTACAGTGTGTTTTGAGCAGCCATTATCAGATTCATTGCCACTTACTGCGAAGCTCCTCCATCTTCCTGATCTTGGAGAGGGAATGGCGTATACTGGCAGGGTCATTGCTAGTGGAGAGCACCATCCTGATAGGGAAGCCATGGCTCCTCAAGGCATCAGCTACCTTGTAGGACGTGTCCACCCACACATAGTCAGCTGAGGCTACGATGGCTATATTTGCCCAGCGGAAATGGTGTGCAATGGTTCTCAGCACCCATGTGGGAGAGGGTATGGTGCGGGCAAAAGTCGGGTGGCGCAATGAGCTCTCCAGCTCATAGTTCACGCAGGACCAGGAGAAGAGTGCCTTGTTCCAGTTCTTAGCAAGCAGAGATGCTGCCTCACAGTATCCAGGGTTCATGGGCCCCAAGAAAGCTGAGGCCTGTGTGTAGTAACCCATAAAGTCTTTCAGGGCTATCGAGGTCTGACAGTTTTCTTCCAGAATGACATAGTCAAAGGTGAAACCCAGAGACAGTGCCTGGTCTCTGTTGATCCTCTGCACAGCTAATTTAGCAGCAACCCCAGGCATGGCCTTGGCAAACATGGAGTCACAAGACCATGGGCCTAACACTCCAACCCTGAATATGCTAGCCTGAACCATATAAGGGTTGCTGAGGTTTACCAGGAAGAACCAAAAAAGCCAAATTCCATGTGGTATTTTAGGGAAATAGGGACATTTTTGTTCTTTCACAGTGATGGTTAGCATACCGTAGGCCAGCCACACATTCAGTGGGTGACGGAAGTTTTTTTAGAGCTGCAGCATCACAGAATCCCATCACCCAAGACCAGACACTTGATCCACTATTCTGTAAAGTGTGCCTTTTCCTTAACTCTTTGATCCTGTAAAAGAGTGAATATGGTTTACTGTGTCTTTAACCAAACAGCCTTTCAGGCAGTATGATAAAATATCTGGTTATCTTATTAAACCAAAAGCAAAGTAATGTGCATAAAAAGGCAATTTTCTAATGAATCCCCTGGTTTGTTTAGAATTAGAGGTTCTATTCTAGTCACCTTCATTTGCTAAAGCTGCGTCCAATCCAACAGCTTAAAAGATTCACCTGCTCTAAATCTCGAATAGCTTATATGATTTATACTGTCACATATATATCAATACACAAACACAGATAAGAGAACCTTTTGTTATATTACCTGAGTTAATCACTAATCAAAATATTTAATTTCACTTAATTAAATAATGACCTTTGCTAGTATTTTTTGTTGGGAAATTACCTGTAAATTGATTTTACAATATCGCTAGAATACAATATCACTAGAATACAATATCGCTAGAATATAAGTATATTTATTTTACAGTATAAAGGTTATACTTTGTACCACCACATAAAAATATGCCTAAATAAAGAATTCAACAGAGAAAGTAGACATTCCCAAATAACATAATATCCACTGTATGTGCATGAGTAAAATTTAATGTGATTTAATAAGATTTAATGTGGGTAGGTATATCCCATTTACAATAGATGATTTTTTAAATGTCTTTGTCAGTAGGGCTTCTTATTTACAAATGTAGGGTTTCTTTGAACCATATACAAATTTAGACTACTCACACCTTCGTCTTGTGGTGCAGAACTATTCCATTAATATTATTCCAGAGATACTCATATATTGTTCAGATGCACTTACCATGCCATATGAGGTAATGGAAGAACTGCACAGTCCTTCCATAACGCAGCTAAACTTCACATATTTCATAGTTGATGTTGTCCATTTAAGATTTTCCCAAAAAAACCCAGTAATCTCTTACATGGAAGGTGAGCAAATGTCACCTTAGAAAACATTAGCTTCCAAATAAACAGCGTAATAAAGTGCTTGTATTTTGCAGGTTGTGACGCATGTAATCCTTTCAGTCAAGCTGTATCAGGTGTATGACAGCACTACAGATTAGTCTGAGTGACCTGAAGATTATATTAATTCCCTCCCATTACTCTTGCAAGCTCTCCCTTAGATATAACTCATCACAATGACCAGGCCATTTAGTTGTTAAAGCATTGTAATTTGTTAGTGAATAGATATAATGTGTATCCTTATACTATTTTATTATTATTATTATTATTTGTTATAATTTTCTATGTTCAATTCATTTTGTCTAAAGACAAACAATTGTCCCATGTGGATAGAATTTAATACTTTGAATATGTGTAAATCTACAGCAGTATGTTCTGAAAACAGTCAGTAATATACAGCATTACTATGCTGTTTCACAAAATGTAGATCCCATTCAAGGCAGTAGAGGCAAATACATCTTATAATATAACATAAAGTATAACTAACATTTAGACAATATAAAGCCAGCTCTTGTTGTACTTATATTAACATGTAATTTTTTTGCAATTTGCAGAATATAAATCTACTAATTTTACATCTCTTAAGCTTTAGTTACCAAAGAGGGTAGAACAATTTTAAAGATTAAACAATATCTAAACTGTCAAATTCTGTAAACAAAAAACAGCAGATATTTACAAGCAGATTGTTCATAAGCTTAAGCAAGCAATACTGTGACAATGTGATATTCAGCCAAAACAACATCAATCACAACAGTTCAAGGACCATAAGACTGCGTCATGTTGTGTATTTTGCAATTGGTAAGATCTGTGGATCCGGTAGCTGTAGGCTTTGAGCTCCTCAGAAGTTCTGTGGCTGAGATTCGACTCCCACAGCTGGCCTTGGCACTTCTCGTCCTTCTCAGAAGAGCCATGAAGTTGTCATTTTGGGAGTTAGGCTTAGAAACACCGCCAAGTGTGTGAGTGCCAAAATCACCTTGCTTGTTATCAAAAGAGTCTTTGCGACCCAGGAGTTTCCTCTTAGACCTGCCAAATGATCAAATTAATATGAAAGGGGAAAGAATTACAAATTACAAATGTAAGGTATCAAACAAGCTACATAAAGGTACATTTATGAACTTTAGTACTAACTTACCTGTGAATAATGGTGAACAGGTCCTCTGTTGCGTGAGATGCAGGCTGAAAAACTTCATCCTCTTCACTCACCAAATGAAGAGCACCAATGTCTGGCACTTGCTCATCCTCTTTATCATATAATTCATGCTCTGTTGTAGAGAAATAAAAATAAATGATTTGTCTTCATCCATAGTCTAGCAAATCTTACAAATGGAGTTAAAAAAACATTTACTTTCTAAACGTCTATTCATTGAAAATTACTTACCAGGTACATTTGGTGCATTTCGTTGTTCTCTTTCACTGGCCTGCGAATAATTTGGAATGAGCCCATACACTGTGACATGGTATTCTTGTTGAGAACTTCCAGGCTTTGAATAATTGGGAGGTGACTGGGCATGCTTACCCGAATTCTCCAGAACAGATGTGTTATTACAAGGTAAGTAGACCATATTGGGTCTCCTTGAAACCGGAGGACCTGGTGCTTTTCTCTTCTTCTGTGATTCATTTGGGTTGATATTAGTAGCAGTGTTAGAGGACAGCGCATTTGTATGCTCAGTACTATGCTGGAATTGTGAGCGACTAGTCTCCTTCATATGCTCTTGAGACTGCTGCACCTGCTCATGATCACTACTGGCATTAGATGGGAATGGAAGAATAACATTGGACTTAACTTTGTTAACCGTTGAATAAATGCTGCCTTGTCCATAATTGGCATTGGGTACCGGAGGATCTGCAACACAAGGTGGCCATTTAGACACAGGTGGCTTGGGTGCAACAGGGGGTTTATTTTTTGGACTGTTCTGAGGAGCAACAGAGCTTGCATCCCTTTCGTTCTCTTCCTCAATTACACCAGAGACCATTCCTGCTGTGGTGTCCAGGTCAGAGCTACTGACTGAACGCAAACGCACATTGTTCAGGTCTTGCTGAGTCACCACAGGCATTATCAGCATGCTGTTACTCAGTCTCTGCTTAGGTCGTGAGGTGTCAGAGTAACGGCGATTGGCTTTTGGCAGGACAACGGAAGGTTCTGGATTCGGGCTAGCTGGTTGCATCTCAGGTAATTGCAGGGATAACCTTGATCTGCAATTCCTGACCTGTTGGCCAGAAATGGCACTGGAAGGTTTGGGGCGCATCCTGCATCCCAGTGGAGAGGGCCCTGTCGTAATAGAGACTGGCTGAGTGGGTGTCTCACACTGGCTTGAGTAGCCACTGGAGGGGGAGGCTGACCCAGGTGGTTTGGTAGGGGAGGAGATAGAGGGTTGAGAGGGAGAAGAGCGAGAAGATGATGGGGAGTTGTTGCAGTTGGAGTTGCATGGGACTTTTGTAGCTTCATTTACAGGATATCCGACAGAGGGGCTTGTGCTAGACTTGCATGGTTCACTAGACCTTAGCTCTTTTAGTGGCCTGTGACTGGAGATGGGGTGATTCACGGGAACCTTTCCTGGTGCTTCAGGAGTGAGAGTGTTCTTCTCAGAGTCACCAGCTTCTTCTTTACATAATGGAATAAGGTCTGGAAGGAGCATGCCATTCTGGGCATCATTGGGAATGTAGAGGCTCTGTGTTCTACGCTCTGGAGGCTTCACATCTGTAAGTCTGTGCAGTGACACAGTCCGTGCAGGTGGGGACGGTTTCCTTTTGGCCTTTCTCAGAACAATGCTTCGGGCCTTGCGCTGAGGCACTGCATCAGGAAGGCGATCTCCTCTCCTCACAGAGGTGCTATCACTGCCACTGTCATCTGAGCTGCTGCTGGGATATGACAGAGCATAGCTTTCACACCGTCGCCGTGTTACACCTGGGTTGGAGGTGATGGCTGTGGAAAGTGATAATGAACGTCTGTGGTGCTCAATGGCACTGGCAGGTCTGCTTCTGCGTTCTTTTTGAGTGGTGCCTGTCCTGACCGGTTCTTTATCCCTCCTTCTAATGACAGTGGAACTGGTTGGTGGTGACTGGCATGGTTCCTCTGGATCTTGGAATTGTGGAGGGGGTTTGATCACATCAGGTGCCAAAAGGTAGGAGTTCAAGGTGTCATCCCACTCAGATGAAAATGTCGAAACATTGGGGCCTTTCCATGTCTGGGATGGACAAAACAAGGTTGTGTGCTCCATGTTTCTTCCGGACCAAACTTGTCTTTGTCTTTCAGAGGACCAAACTTGTCAAAACTGCTTTTTTATCAAATCCAGATGGATCCCATCAATTCCTTGAAATTATGTTTCAGGGCATTGTGAGAAATACACAACCTGCAACGACAGTGAGAATCGGTCAATTCAGTGAGGTATGGTGCAATACAAATAAGGCAAATATTTAGTCTTAAAAAGGTATTTAATAGTTCATTTGCTCAATGTAATTGGTTGCTTGAAGGTCCAAGAGATGAAATAGCTTGCCAATTGTTTTGAGACAAGGAGAAGGAAAGAAAAAGAAAAAAAGGAGAGAAAATATTAGCCTATGTAGATCTTTGTTTGGCACACAAGTGGGTGTTCACCATGGCAACAGTCACCTGTTCATCCATACACAGAGCAAGAACAGACACAAAATGACTCTCAACAGTAGCTTATGGAGTGCTTATAGAGCCAGAAGCAATGGTGACCTATTTAAAACCTTAAGCATTAGCTAAATGTATGCATAAGAAGAGAAAAGATGGATATCAGAATTGTCATAAATAATATTTGAGTGAAACAATGTTCAGCCTTATCTGGATGAATATGGTATTTAATATGCACGTCACAAACATTGTTTGAACAGGAGAAAATGTTGATATTTTGAATTTCTGATACCCTTTTTTGCTTGTCCTCTCTCCCTCTCTCCCTATGCCTGTACACATACTTTCACCTGCAATAACTGCAGCTCAGATAAACAATGCAATATGCATACATTAGTGCAAGCGAATAGGTAAAACATGTAACACCTCATCACAAGGAACATCACAAAAGTATCACAGAGGCCAAGGCTGATCTATGCACATTTGAATTTTTTTATATGACAACTGTTAAACGTTGCATTTGGACCTAATACTGGAAACACCTGAAAAGCATATGAATAAAGAAAAACAAATAAAACAAAGTTTGCGTCTGAAACAAGTGAAGTGCATCAGACATTCTTGGAGCTATTGCAATGAGCTATGGCATGACGATGTTTGGGGGCACTTGCTATAGATGCATACCATCAAGTTGACTAAATGTTTTCTCTATAGAAAAGCATGATCAATATGTTGAGATCTGTATTTCTGCAGATGGGTCCCTAAACACAACCAGACACTGAGAGCGATTTCACCAAAACGTTATCTGCGGAAATTCATATTTTGCAAACCAATGCGGATCTCTTATACCTGTCACTTACTATGTCTTTCTAACAAAAACTGCGATCTTGAATGTTTGAGGGAAAAATCATAAAGACCTGAGTCTTTCTAATTTGGAATGTGTGAAAGAGATGATAAATAATTTAACTTATGAAACACAAATTTCACCACTCACATGCATTTACATGTGCATGCAATACAATTTATGATGTCGCCAGGTTACACCATTACAATATAAACATATATTTCTGAATGAAAGAAGTACTTCAACCTTGCAAGTAGCTGCGACACATCTCTCAAGGATGTCGTATTTGATTAAACATGCATGTCTAATGAAAGAAATTACACAGTTACTGCGTGTTACCCAAACACACTGACAGTGATTATTATTATGCTACGCACAAGCGAAAATCAAGCAGATAAGGGCATACACAAGTTGTATTGTCAAAGTCATGGGTCACCTGGCCAAAATACACAATATTGCAATATTGATCCAAACATCTTGTATGGCATCCATGACATTGCCTATTCTTGCAGTGTGACAAGGGAAATGTCCCTCAATATTTGCAAATTAGCGAGATTAAGTCCCCTCCTAATAGCCCCTGTCCCCCCTGTTACCTACCTTTCAGATGGCTCTGGAGACTGAGCTTGTTTTCTAATGCAGTTCCTACTTGTTCTCTTTCCCTCTCCCTCCCTCTTGTCTCTCTATTCCTCTTGCTAACACTCACATGCTGTTTCCATGACGATAGGAAGTGGGCTACTCGCTTCCTCACTGAGTTCGTGAGGAAAAAGAGATAGAGAGACAGAGAAAAAGAGAAAGAGAGAGAGCGAGAGAGATAGGGAAGAGAAAATGGAATGATAGAGAGCAACATATTACATAAACACCAAATCCTCAAATACTGTAAATTCACTGCACTGCTTATCAAAAACAGCAATACATCAGACCAGAATACAGTCTTCTGTGCAAGCTCATCTCTTTCAGTTGTCCAAACATGAGCCGCATAGACAGAGGTGCATTCATATTGGGAGAACTGCACCCAGATCCATAGCAACAGCATGGAAGTCAAGGGACCAATGTAACATTTAAGCTTAGTCCAGTGATGTCAGGAAGAAGTGTGCTAGTTTACATCACAAGTCATCTCAGGTCTACTGGTATATCGATATTAACAGTACAATGCCTCAATGTTTCATGACTGACTCATATTAAGGTAGTGGTTACATAAGAAATTATATTATGCATCAAGTCAAATAGGGAAGTTTTAAATAAAGAGACATAATCCATTATAGCTATGATTACCGCCTTCTTCTCTAGAGTTGGGGAAATCGTCTTCGGTAATCTGTAATAATTGCAGTTTACATGTTTGTTGCAGCCTTTAATATAAGGCTGCATAATAGGCCATTAGTGTTACACTGTAATAACACTGAAACTTCTCACGCATCGCAGATGTTCTGTCACAACCGAGTGAGAATGTGAGATACTAAGAAAAAAGATTAGTGGTGAGAGAGAAAGACAGGGGAGGAAGTGACAGAGACAAGAGAGAGAAATAAAACTAGGTCCACCCAGTTCAAGTAATTTTGAAGAAAAAAAACAGTGTTTCAACCACTACTTCTCCACAACAGAGGCGGTGGTGTGTGAAATGTATAATCATGGTGCATTGCACAATAGAGTTACATAAGCAATCCATCAAGGAAAAAAAGTTTAGGTGGGAATATTCAGTGCGGCAGAGCTGCAACCAGCATTAGCTATAGCCCCAGAGCTGAGACACTTGTGGATGAGAGCTTATTAGCTTTAGAAAGGAGGGTGAGGCAAGCTAATTTATGGTAATTAACCATGACTTGTTGTTTTAGCTTAAAAAAGTAAGTAACCTGGTGTTTTCCTTAAAATTTGAAGTTTGTTGAAATTAAAATAGTCAGTTACAATATAAAACCCACATAATTGTGTTATCCGAGCAACACTGATGATCTAAGTTGACTTGACCTGAAAGAAAAAAAGTTATCAAAAATATTTTACAGCGCAAAGAAACACTTGAAACAACAGTTTAGTTGATGTCATGATTTACAAACAAGTTAGTAAGACTAGCTTATGGCATGCTTTACACATGCAGATACAGTAAGTTCTGCTGCAATATGTTATAAAAGTGGCATTGAAACCTAGTTTCCTGTTTTGTGTAATTATAGTCTTCTGTGTCTGAGACTGCATAAAATTCGAAAGTATCCTGACAGTTTAGGCCATGGCTTTGCATGTTACATGGCTGGCTATAGTTCATGCAAAAACAAGCAGTTTCATTATCTTCAAAATATGCAATGGTCTACAATGTGTGGTTAACATATAGAGACAACACATACAAAATGCAAGTACACAAGAGACATCATATTACTAGCATAGGAAAGGTGTCACACACACGCCAGCGGAGCCGGACTACGATTCCCAGAATCCCCCGCGAGACACAGACGAGACGCTTCCTCGTT
>JAOUQW010000019.1:17251531-17266593 GCA_028565825.1 Olivaichthys viedmensis | reverse complement strand
CCCTCTCTCTCCCTCTCTCTTTCCCTCTTTCTCTCTCTCTCTCTCTCTCTCTTTTTCTCTCTCTCTCTCTCTCTCTCTCTCTCTCTCTCTCTCTTTCCATCCTTCTCTCTCTCTCTTTCTCTTTCCATCCTTCTCTCTCTCTCTCTCTCTCTCACCTCGTCTGCGCCTCGATCTTCATCCCAGTAACCATGACAACGGTCCACCCCACCCCCCCTCGCGCGGCTGTTGCACAGAGACCGCGGCCTCTCAATAACTGAATGGAGCGCGAGCGTGACGCCACGGCTGCGCGAGCCCCGCGCAGACCAATCGCGTGCGAGCTCCTGGACGCCGCTGTCCGCGAACCGCCAACGTTCTCAACGTTCTCAGCGGAGCAGCTGAAGATTCCGAGAAACGGCACGGAGCAAAGACACCCGGGCAAAGGCGGGCCGTGAGGAAACACAAAGAGACGGAGACGAGTTGCTCTCCGCCGCTCCTCCGACGTCCACTCGACAGTGAAGCCGGGCGAGCAGCACGGGATGCGAGGCGCGTGCCCGCACGAGGGCATCTTCCTGTCTTCACCTGCGGGGAGAGAGATGGAGGCGCGCGCGGACTCTTTGGTTGGTGGCGACCTTTGTCCGAAATATCGTCATAGCTGAGTTGTTTGACGGTTTCTATGATTTAGACGGAACGCATTGTTTTTTTCCCCAGCGTGCTCTTAACAAGTGGTTAAGTGGCTGGTGTGTTTTTTTAGAGCAGGAGTGTAAAGGATGAGGGGTTTGACGCGTGTCAGGGTGAGAAGCGACAGCCCCCATTTTCCCATGGAGAAAAGCCTAATGTGTCTATAAATAGCAGGTCTACACCTCGTTTAGGCGGGCCTGGCTTGCTTTGTGCTTACAGCGTTCAGATCAAATTGGCCTTCTACTTATTATACATGACGACTTGGCTGATTTCTTTAATATTGACGCTCGTGGGCTGCTATAATTATTAGGCTTAGCAATGATCAAACAGCAAAAGCCCCAGTGCTGAATGAACTCATTCAGGGTTCAGTTGTGTCTAGTTACATTTATATAAACGCCGTAGGTGTTAATGTTACACTGTGTGTGTTCGTGCAAAGCTATAGGTGATCATTCAACGCGTAGGAGCATGTAGGAGCAGTGATCTATTTCTATGTTAACACGAGTTTGAATTATATGCCACGACTGTGTTGGAGATGTGATGTAGAAAGGTGTTTTTGGTTGTTGTTACTCTTATCTCTTTCATGACCGCCACCCTGCCCCGCCTCTTCTCCCTCTCCCTCTGTTTCTCCTGTCAGTGATTCATCCTCATGCCGCAGCAATGAGTAACACGCTCCCCAACGCCTCTTCTTTACTACCGGATGCGCAGGAGGTCAGGAACACGAGCGTGGAGCGGCTGCCAGTGCCCCTCAATCCCTGGGATGTGGTGCTGTGCGTGATGGGCACGCTGGTATGCTGTGAGAATGCGCTGGTGCTCGCCTTGATCGCTCACACTTCCTCGCTGCGAGCGCCCACGTTTGCGCTTGTGGCCAGCCTGGCGTCTGCAGACCTGCTGGCCGGCCTGGGCTTGATCCTCAACTTTGTCGTCATGTACATGATGGACACTGACTTTGTGACATTGCTGTCAGCCGGATTGCTCATCACCGCCTTCTCAGCCTCAGTGCTCAATGTGCTGGCCATCACAGTGGACCGCTACCTGTCGCTGTACAACGCTCTTACATACCACACGGAGCGTGCCGTCACCTTCACCTATGTGGTGTTGCTGCTCGTGTGGTCCACCAGCGCTACACTCGGCTCACTGCCCGTGCTCGGTTGGAACTGTCTGCTTGACGAGGCGGCATGCAGCATCTGCCGGCCGGTGCACAAGAGCAACGCGGCCGCGCTCGCCATCTCCTTCCTCCTCGTCTTTGCCCTTGTCCTGCAGCTATACCTCCAGATCTGCAAGATCGCCGTGCACCACGCGCAGCAGATTGCCGTGCAGCGCCACTTTAGGGCCGCCTCGTATGCTGCTTCTGCAGGCAAAGGCGTCTCCACCCTGTCGGCAATTTTGGGCACGTTTGCGCTCTGCTGGGTTCCACTTGCCATGTACTCACTGGTGGCAGATACATACTACCCAGCAACTTACACATACGCCACCGCTCTTCCGGCCATCTGCAGCTCCATTATAAACCCCATCATATACGCCTTCAGAAACCCGGACATCCAGAGGTCGCTGAGGGTCTCTTGTTTCGGATGTATGCCTTATGGTTTTACTTTGCGACCAAGGACACCTAGCGATGTGTAACAATTTTCCAAATGCAAACGCTGCAGCAGTAACTGTAGTTCTTAAAAGAATACTCCAGCGTTTTTTTAACCCATATTTTTATCAACAACATCTGGAGCGAATGCGCAATTACCAGACACAAGAATTTTGACATGCTTTCCTGTACTGGGAAAATAACAGAAAATCTGCTTATTCGAAACTTATATTGGAAGTCTATAGGCAGTTGCTGGTGCAGTCAATAAATGTGTATGTATTTGGTAGAAATATTAATTTGAAGGTGTTTGTAAATTAAGCTCCAATTCTGTATTGCCTTTCAGAAATGAGACTACTTTTTTCAGGTGGGAAGAATTTGTAGTTACCAACATGTGGGTCTGATCATGGATACGACAAAGCCTTAAGTAATGTGAAAATAACTGAATTGCTTTTTACTGTAATGCTCCATATATGTAACTCGTGTTATATAGTCATGTATTTTAAATGTATATTGACAAAATTCAAGAACTGCCCATAGACTTCCATT
Organism: Olivaichthys viedmensis; assembly: GCA_028565825.1. Classification (NCBI taxonomy): domain Eukaryota; kingdom Metazoa; phylum Chordata; class Actinopteri; order Siluriformes; family Diplomystidae; genus Olivaichthys; species Olivaichthys viedmensis. The sequence continues at coordinate 17,263,817 of JAOUQW010000019.1, read as the reverse complement.
CTAAGGGAGTTTTGAGTAAACAGGTTTTCCGTTCTTTTCTCACTACAGAAAAAAACGTCTCAAAATTCTTGCCCGTGGTAATTGCACAGACAGTACAGATGCGGTAGATAGAGATAAGGTTAAAAAATGCTGATGTATTACTTTAACATGCACAGAGGGGTACACATATTGTAATCTACATGAGTATGGAAGTTGTGTGTTGTCTGTGAAATCTGAGTGTAATAATCTTAAAACCACATAACGGTGTGCCAGTATACATAGGTGTGTTTAATGTCTTTGGTAAAAACCTTTTAATTGCTTCAGTTTAAATATTAAGAAACCGTGCTGACACCCATTTAAATAACACTTGTATAAACGCCAAAAACAAATGTAGCGTGGATCCTTTTTGGTCAGTCGCCTTTAAGCACTGTGATATGCCTATAGGCTTCCTATACTATTAACAGAAGTGATGGACAAGAGAGCTCACGAACGTTAATTGCATTGCTGGCAATATATTTAGAAATTGGCTTATTCCCAACTTGTAACTCAGGTTGAGAGGCACGCTTGTGAGCGTGAAATGCTGCCAGTACTTGATAACACCCGCATGATGCCAAGGGTGCCCGCCTACTCCTAAAGCACAGTTTGGTAATTTTTCTACTCTTAACACACCTACCAAACCTCAGGTGTGTTAGAGCAGGGAATTTCCCAAATTGTGCTGAGCTTAGGCTCCAAGATCGCTGTTGGGCAGCACAGCCTTAGGCCAGGGGCGTACAATATAGCACCATTCATAAATGACAGAGACCATGCATTTATGTACAAAGTTTCTAATTTCAATGGATGTCACAGCTTTGTCTGGAAGGTTTTAACAAGAGCACAGTTTGGAAGTGCATCGTTCATGCCACAGGGACACTGTTTATTGGGGAGTGTCTACACAGCAAAAAGACCCAGTGCTAAATAAACACCACCTACAGTGTTAAATTGTAAGTTAATTTAACACTGTATGTGTTCATGCAACACCAAACATTTTGCTGTGTACGATACACGTATTTAGCAAATGTATTCCAGTATATTAATATTGCATAAACTGTCAGTTAGGCAATGTGGTGTTCACGTAGTAGGTCCTGCAAAACAACTTAGTATAACACGTGAGGTGCAACTTGTCGGACTTCGCAGAATAGTTATCTCATCTAATGGCTGTATTCTTGAGCTATGGCCAAGATGACCATATATAAGGGTTTAGTTTTGGTTTCAGAACTGGCAGGTGAGGGGGGGTTACACCCCCTGATCTCGTCCCCAGATCCACACACACATATACGCATACAAAAATACTGAAATCTGTTTTATGCATTTGTAATCAAGTTCAAGTATGACAACAGCTAACATTCATATTAACATCAGCTAACATTAGCTAAATAAGTCACCCAATTTCATTGTGTATCTAATAATGTGTACCTAGAAAACCTATGTTACTGAACTTGGTGCTGACAGAATGGACTTACAAACTACATCTGCTTTCTTTTTTTCCTGCTCGATAGTTTTGGATTTTTTCAAACAATTTCTTTGTCTCTTCATCTTCACCATCATAGCATTCAGCCACTAATAATGTCTTCTCAGAGCTCATTACTTGGTGTGAAGCACTGACTTGGCCTAAACTAATCACTAATCCATATATCAGGGGTGTAGTCTTATTTCAGATGGATTTTTATCAATCAACCCATGTTATAATTTTATTTCCATTAGGGGTGGGTGATATGGCAAAAATATATCATGATACTAGAAGATGTTTTTACGATATCTTCACAATATTTATGTTTGCTTAAAGAGTGACAGCAAAACAGCCGCATGTAATAAACCTATCACAAACAATGATACTTTTATTTGACGTTTATTTAACGTTTATTTAACTTTAATTTTACATGGAAAAGAAGGGGGGAAATGAAACATTCGGTACAAAAATATGTTTAAACAGCTAATCAGCTACATGTTACTGTGAGTACCCATGATATTGTGACATAATTTATTACGATATTGATATATCGTCATATCACCCTGCCCTAATTTCCTTCATCCGTATTGCGACAGCTGGACAGCAAGAGCATACTTACCCTATTTAGCAATTTCCCCCACAACCTCTAGCTGATTTTGAAAATCGAGGTGACAATAGTGGGGATGGAAAGTATGCCTATGACCACTTCTTCGTCAAAATCAGCTGATCAAGAGTTACATCATATGATGTCAGCTTGAAAAGAAATAGGAATCTCAGATTAATTTTGCCTTATACGTTTTCTCAGTGGCAATAATGTACTGTACTGTGTTTATTAATAACAAAAATGCATAAAGAAGTAATACTATTCTTTTATAAGACTATTAGAGGCAAATAAAATTGCTCTATGCTTGTCATCACATTTGTGATAAGTAGCTTGCTAGCCTGCAAGGTGTCACTGAACACATGCAGATCTATGATATTATCTCAATACCGTGCACTGAAAATGTTATCTTGTGGTATATTCTTGAGTTTGTAGGGGACCTTTGTATGTAGAGTCATCTACTCATTCTGCATTCTGCAAACTCAATATGTTGTTTGTAGATCAGCCAAAGAGCTAATTGTAAAAATGTCCATTATCGGAAGTGGATTGTAGAAATATTCCAAATATTCTTGCTGATCAAAGATGTCAGTATATTTGAATGTATGGTGCCAATATTTTTGGGTGACTGTGATGGTTTGCCTTGATTGATTTTGTAAGACACATTCTCACTTATGTTTAGGGTCAAATTAAAGTTGCGGTTAACGATAGAACTATTTTTGTATCGTAACATGTTCAATGCCATGCAGTATGAGTAGCTACATGGGTGTTCATCTGATGTTTGCCTTGGTTTATGATCCATATTTGTGTGATCTGCATTAAAAAGATGGTTTTTGAAATGTAAGTACTTGCGGAGTGTTTCTATAAACATCACACTGCGCCATGTGCGCTTTTGCTGTTTTTTGTTGATAATACAGGAGTTCTTATGCTATGCTTAAACCCAAGTGAAAATTAATAATCCATTTCAATACTTAGATCAAACAACTAATAAAAGGCTATAGAAGAAAGTCATCCAATATTTGAGGCTCGATTGAATCAGTTTTTGTTAAAAAGCATAATGTTCATGGAAAGACTGTTGTACCCGTTTTCTTGATCTCAGAGCCATTCTAACGAGTGCGATTTTAAAACTGATGAGATGTTGCGCCGCTGGTCATCTCTTGTCAGTTTTAGTTAGTCACACATGCTGTGATGTACAGTTGCTTGCAAAAGTATTCAACCTCCCTGGAAGTGATCATATTTGTCTGAATTACAAATGATAAATACACAAAATGATAAAGCAACTCTGATGATGCTGCCACCACCGTACTTCACTGTAGGGATGGTGTTAATTGAGGTATGACCAGTGCGAGGTTTGCGCCACAAGTAGCACTTTGAAATATGCCCAAATATCTCTATCTTGGTCTCATCAGACCACAAAACCTTGTCCCACATCTTTACTGGGTCACTCTCGTACTTTCTGGCAACATATGTCTCTTCTTAAGTAATGGCTTCTTTCTAGCCACCCTCTCGTACAGTCCAGAATTATGCAGAGCTCTTGAAATGGTTGACTGGTGCACCTTCACTCCACTCTCAGCCACTGAACTCTGTAGCTCCTTCAGAGTGACCGTTGGCCTCACTGTGGCTTCCTCACCGGTCTCCGTCTTGTTTGTGCGCTGAGTTTTGAGGGACGGTCGTCTAGGCAGTGCTTGGGTGGTGTAATGCAGCTTCCACTTCCTCACTATTAATCCAACAATGCTTACTGGGATATTATTTTGTACCCTATTCCTAATTTATGAATTTCTATTACTATTATCTTTAACTTCTTTAGAATGTTCTTTAGTCGTCATTTTCACTACTTTCCTTCAGACTATAGTCTCTCCAATGACAGTTCAACTGAGTTTTTATCCAGAAAATGTAAGCTGTTTTAATGTTTTTAATGTTTCATAGGTGGAGGTCAATTGTAAGACAATCGTGTCCTCGTTAAGGCAATATTTTTCATCTGTGTATTTTTCATCTTTCATCTGGAGCTTCCAGAGCACAGGGGTTGAATACTTATGCAAACAGTATTTTTCAGTTTTTGAATTTCTGTGAAAGATTTACTGAATAATAATTAATTTTAACTTTGAAAAAATCACTGTAAGAGAATATGAGTTTGCAATAAAAAAAATACTGACAGGAAAACTATGTGTATTTATCATTCAGTCATTCATCATTCATCATTCATCATTCAGTCAAATCTGATAATGTCCATGGGGTTGAATACTTTTGCAAGCCACTGTATATAATGAGCTGTGACAGGTTACGTAGTCATCAATAATACATTAATGGCTTTATAGGCCCTTGAGAAGGGAAGTAAACAGGTAGTGTCCATTCTGTTGTTTGTCAGCGGAGCATCCAGCCCTCCAGAGGGACTCGGTAGGAAGCTGGCCGAGGTGCCGAGGGCCAGATGGAGCCTCTCAGATGGAGGCCGAGTATGACGTCACACCCAGGGTGGGGATCTGTAGAAACAAAACAGATTTCACACACTTCTTTCACTCTTTCTCCCTTCTTCTCTTCCTCCTTTATGGATATGCTGTCTAATTTAGCATTACAGTTATAAAACTACATTAGGGTCAATTTGAAGGTAGTGCCTAATTCTCTGTAGCTTCCTTAAAATGATGTCACGCTACCAGGACCTTCAGGAAATAAGCATAAAGTTGTGGGGTTTTTTTCTATGCATTCATTCAAACATTGTTTATGCACAACTGAATCAAACTGACTGGCTATCTCTTAAAGTTGAACTTGTATATAAATCTTTTGCACTGAACCAAAAGCACATCCTACCAGGTTCACCATCTTTGAAGTCCTCTTTGTATCACTTAATTCACATCTTGTCAAGATTTAATTTACCGGTTCTGTCAAAGGCTAGGTGGCATGGCCAGAACACCTTTTACTTAAATACTATACTTAAAAGCTGAATTCAGCATTTGTCTAAAGAAGAGTGTAGCTACAGTGTCTGGGACCACATTGAAAATCTTGGATTTTTTAATTGCCACTGTACGACACTCTAAAACGCTTTGCTGAAACTGGATCAGTTGTATCCAAAGCACGATCAGGCACAGACCAAAAGTGACCACGCCATCATAACAGCAATACATAAAGCTTTGTTCACTGAGAGAGAGAACAGCAACTTCATCACAGATACAGAATGTGCTGAATAAAGAACGAGAGACTCCAATTAGCAAAAGTAGTGTCAAAAGAAGGCTAGCGTAGTAGTGGTCTCAAAGGACGAGTAGCGTCTCTAAACCACTTCTCAGGAAGGGAACTGAACGCTTGGCATGGGCTTAGACATAGCAGCATTTCACAGTGGATCACTGGAAAAAAGTCCTATTTACTGATGAATCCAAATGTGAGATTTATGTATGTGGTGCCTTTATTAGAAAAGATTGGATCTGTTGAGTTGAAAACCTGTAAGATTCTGGATGGTTCGTAACAGACTGTGTTAGAGTTGCCCATTTCTGTTATATTTTTCATGTTTTTCAGAATGGAAGCAACACCATGATCGCATTTTCTGAACTGATTTTAGAATCATATCAACGTAAATAATCAGTTTTTAAAAACGCAAACTATGGTTATCCAGACATTACTAACTGTCACGTGCAAGTTCGTCAAACAATGTGGCAGAAAAAAAAAAGGAAACATAACAGTGGACATGGAGTATCATTCATGACAAGGTTTTTCTTTCATTTTATTAACTACGCATACATGCATATTTCATCTATATTTGTTCTGTGTGATAGTCATTTTATACTTAGATACCCAAATTCAAATCTTACAAGCAGTGTTACAAAAATCTATACAATAAATTGTAAAACACATTAACACTGTAGTTATAAATCACATTACGGTATTACGGTAATGACAGATTACAGCTGACCATGTGTATTCTTGACAGCTGTGCTGATTTTGTAGTTATGTATACGTCTAAAAGCTTAAAGAGGTGTGTGTAAAATAGACAGCACAACATAAATTTTAGACATTAATAGCTGACTCTCTTCCAACTTGGCACTCATCGGTTCACTTGACACACACACACACACACACACACACACACACACACACACACATAGAAACACAGAGACAAACACAACCTCAGTCTTCCCTATACACACTTAATGCTTTGGGCACCACAGAAAAAAAATGATGAGGTCATGTATTTGAGATTCAACAATGTCTATAAGCATCCATTAAAAAAGATAAACAAACAAGTTTGTCACTAAGTTAGTATCAATACTCATCACAACACTGTCAACAATTAAACAAAGTGACAAATGAAATAGCTGATGAATTAAGAACTGTGGAAAATGTAGGAATACAGCAGCTACCAGGTGATCTGATCACAGTACAGCAGATCGCACTATGGGTGTACTGCTGAGTAGTATATTTAGTTTTGATTGTCCATATTATACTGAGAGTGTCACATGTGAAGCCAACACAAGATATCTTGAATTAATTCGTAGTGGAAGCAGGACTGTGGCATGCTTCTTTAAATAAAGCTAATACAAGTGTATATATCACTGCTAAATGGATGTTTTTGGTGAGGACTGCAAAGACTGAATATGTACTTTCACATATTTGTAATTCTCTGGACAAATATAAAAAAACCTAAACAAAAGCACACGACAAATATCTTTTCAATAAAGATTTTCTTGGCAACTTTGAACAACTTTGAAGAAACAAATACCTATATTGTATTTCTGAGTTCACACTGTATACTGTATGATAGATTTCTGTGCTTACTTACAATATACACTTCACCAGCCAAACTTTTGTCTTCTGTCCCTCACCCTCATTCCTTCTATACTCCTGATCTTTCTTTTGCCATTCTACACTTTCTTTATACCGTTTCCCTTTTTATTGCACGCTCCCTTCTCCCTCTCCATCAGCCCTACTTTGTATTCCTGCTCTTTATTTACTCTTGTACAGTTGGTAATAAGACCGTCCATCTGTATGAGGAAGGTGTGTGTTCTGTTGTGGGAAAATAGCAGCAGTGTGTACAGCACGCAATTGGTCAGAGCCTGCCGTCCTTCTCAATCAGACCACTCGTTCTCCTCGGGCTCGGAGTCCTCATCCGATTCACTGTACTCCACAGCGATGCGGCGGGACAAGATGGTGGCCACGTCATTACCCACCGGCTCCTTCTTAGCCTCCTGCTCTCTCTGCTCCTGGACCTTACGTAGCTGGATGCCTGGTAGGGAGAGCAAAACAATTTCCAATTATGTACCTTAACGTTGTTCCTCTACAATCATACTCTTTTAACTGAAAGATGTGCACTTGAGAAGAGCAAAGCCCTTTTACATTTCACCTCTTTTATAAAAAAGTACAAAGAGTAGTGTATGCGTTTAATGTGAAAAGTGTAACAGTGCTATAAAGAAAAACAAAAATTATTAAATAAAAAAATATTAAAGAGAAAAGATGGCATTTTAATCTGCAACATATTGTCGCTGTCCAATGAAAAACATTCATTGAAATTCACAAAATTCCAATTTTTCAGGAACACGAAAAAACACTTTTTCTTATCATTAATCATACACAATAAATCCGAAATTCACGGTGTGATTTGTCAGCTTTTCATCGGTCATTTAGATGTTAACTGCTGTGGGGTAGATGGAGGTTTTTGCTCACTTTCCATATATGATAAAAAGTAGAAAACACAAAAAGTGGATATACATGTTTTTCTTTGGACAGCGACGATATTCTTTTTTTCTGAAACAAAAGAATATTTGAATTTTTGCAGACACATGTAGATACATATACAGTAAATATAAAGTTCTACTACAGCATTTTTGTTCTACAATTCACATGAAGGTTGAGACTGCATACCAGTATGACTGTATATGCCATGAGAAAAAAATCTGAAATACCAAGGTAGCCTACTTTTTGAATAATAAACAAAAAGGTGGGGGAAAAAAGGTGGAAATTAGGAAGAAAAATGCATTTCTACATTGTACTGATAAAAATGACTAAAGGTGCTGAGTGACCTTCATAAAGCCTTAGGCGTCTTGAAGAAATATTTTACTGCAGGGAACTTGTACTTTACACCTTTTCCATGTGCGGATTAATCTGATGGTTGCAAATTGTCACAATCTCCACTTGCATTCTACCTCGTGTCTGTGTGAATCTGAGTCTTACACAAATAGCAAGTTACTACACAAGCATTCAATACCTGGTGAACAAAATATATTATGAGGATGTAAGTAGCTGCTGCTATATTTTTCACATTTTATATATATATTTTTTTCATCTCCGATATTTCTGTTCTTATGAATCCTATAAGATTATATGTTTATTATATGTTAGAAGAGCTACCCCAAGAATTTCAATGCCAGTAAACCCTGTGTGAACTTTGACTTTGCTTGCCAAATATTATAGTGTCCTCAGTATTACTGAAGGGTTATGAAAAGAAAAATGTTATTGTACATATTAACGCAACTGTCACAATTAACGAGTAGTAAGTAAACGTTTTAGCGTAATGTGTAGTGTACTTAGCCATCATAAAAATAAGTTAGGAGGAAGTACTATAACTTCAGCAAGTTATATAGAAGGAGAAAGAATGTAGCACAGAAAGTGTATGTGAATAGCAAGCTGGGTTAATAATAAAAAGCAATCAAATCCAAACACGTTTCAACCCTAATTTATGTACATCATTTGAGTAACTAAACATTTTTTAATAGTTTTACAATTTATTTTTAAGTAGCAAATTTCTGAATTTAAAATAAAATTGAGTGGTCAATTTGAAAGACAAATAGCGATATTCTCTTTGCTCTGAACACTTACCTCTGCGGATGGCAGCCAGTAGGTCGCTGCGGGCATCGCTTATGGGTATGAGGGGCACGGGGCCCTTCCTGGACAGCGTGCCCTCTCCGGATGGATGGGCAGCAGCTCTGGCAGGGGACGGAGCGTGGGTGGGGGGTCCTGGCGGTGGCGGGGGCGGGGCAACTGGAGGACCTCCGCCACTCACGGGGTGGGATGGAGAGGGAACGTAGGCCGAGGGTGGTGCAGGTGGAGGGGACGGGCTGTAGGGGCGGGACAGGGCCGACACTGTCCCCGGTGCCAGAGCCGGAGGAACGGAGGTACTGTCGAACGCCGTCTGAGCCGAGGGGATTAGCGGGGGAGGAGGAGGAGGAGCAGGAGGGATAAAATGTTCCTGCATCTGATGGCTGCTGTAATGTAAAAGGGAAAAAGGGAAATCGAGTTAAATGTGCCTAAACACATAAATAAAACACTGTAGTTTGCTTCACTTGTCTCTATGCTGATTAAATATTAATGGTAGTAAAGAAAGACTGCAATTCCTGTGCATGACCCCTATTCATATTCTCCCTTGCCACGACCAGCTCTCTTGAACTAAGTGTCTAAATTGGGATGATTAAATGAGTAAGTGGGTTGATTGCCTCGAACCACATCCTACCAAAGCCATTCTTAGCCATGACCTTAAGCATAAGTGGCTTGTGATATGTTTTGGCTCATGCAAATTCCTACTAACTGGCAATTGTAAGGCTATGTTGTCTACAAGAATGAATTTCACTGTTCAAATACTATTCAAATTTTCATAATATTTACATCAATCAATAATATTTACAAAAAATCAATATTTGAATATTTAAGATTCCTATTAGTCCCCAAAGTCTATGACAATATGTGTTTTTGAAACTTTTTGCTAAATGACCCTGGTGTCCCTTGACGTACAAAAATGTTATTTATGGCACACTTTATTTTCCAAATTTTTTAAAAAATTACGTATTATTTAATAAATAAATAAAAAACACAAATATAACAATATAACACATATAACAATTTCCAACCTGTCAGGCTCGGGCGGGAGTCAGGAGACGGACACAAACGCAAGCATTTTTTCTAACAACTAAACAAACTAACATAGAGGCGCGGACATCAACATACACATGGGCATGCACAGAGAACATTGACATTAACAATATATGACAACGTGGACAGACACACAGGGGCTAAAATACACAGACTGATCAAGGGGAACAAACAGGAAACAGCTGGGAACACTCAATGACGGAACAGGGGCATGACATGAACCAAAGACCAAACATAAACATCAAGCATGTGGCGCTCATCGTCCTGGCGACTGCCAAGCGTGGCCACGCGCACAGCTGTGTCCATGGCAACGAAACATAAAATTATGATATTGCCTCTCCTTGATTTTCTTTGCTTAAAAAAGCGGCACAATTTTCCCTTCCCTGGTTTATGTGATACGAACACATAGTGTAGTGAAACTGCTAATGATTGTTTTGTCTGTGGCAGTATAAAATTACAAGCTAACATTTAAAATTAACATTTAACATTTAACATTAACATTTAAATGCATTTGAATACTAAATCTGTTAAGTCATTTAAAAATAAAAAGCAATTATTAAAGGAATCTGACTGCCCTACTACATTATCAAAAGGGTCATGTTTAAGAAATGTCACACTTAAAATCTGCAGTCTTGAGGAGAGACAGATCTGTACCTGTAATCTTTGGCTGCGGCAGGTCGGGGGCCATTAAGGGAGGGGTCAGGGGGCGGAGCTCCATGATGCTGCTGCATGCGGCCAAGTGAATGCTGGCGGGTGCTGGCGGAGGTGGAGGCAGGGGGTCGATACGCACGGTCCAATGACTGAGTCTGGGTGGGGCCTGTCTCCGTTCCATCAGTTCCTGCTCCACCTGCATCCTGAGGGTGGTTGGGGCTGGTGGGGTACGAGTGCTCATCCGACATGCCAGACCTGGATGGGAAAACGAAAAAGCAAGGAAAGAAAAAAAAAGCATCCTCATAGTTCATATCAACTAATTTAAACAAAAACAGACCTCAAAGAAAACCTTTTATTTTCTCTATAAACTAAGTTTCTTATTACATGGATCGATACAGCTGAAATCCTCCAGCAGAGGGCAGCACTTCGAATCAGCGGAAGTGGCATAAATCTGATCTGAAGGTCATCTGTACAACCTATTCTCAGTTTAGGTCATGCAGTGTACAGTTCAGTGTCAGTATGCTGACCTGTCCGGAGATAAAGAGCCTTCAGACGAGATGGCGTGGTAAGGAGAAGGCGTGAGGCGAGTGTCTGGCCGGAACTCCTTGTCATAAGCCATCATGTTCCACTCCTGCCGACGGTTTCGAGCCTTCCGAACTTTCTTTACCTCCCGAGTGGGGTCTTCAAGGTGTTTCTGCTCTTGCTAACATAGCCAAAGAAAGAATATGTTACTACTAGGCAAAATTTCATTTACAATTCGCTAATGTTATCATTTCAGTTAACAAAGTTAATGGTGATAATAGTGTAATTTTGGGTATACAAGCTTCAATAAAATAATACATTCATGACTCAATTTAGGTGCTTTGTTAGCCAGTTTCAGCCCACAGATCAGCTGCTGAGAAAGCTCAACAGAATGAGACGGCTGCTGGCGCGCCATCTGTGCTTGTCAGAAATTCAGCGGGCGAGCCATAATGGGGAAAGCTGTGGCATTTCAAACCTGCCCTGGGAGAAAATAGGACTTTATTAAAAGGATATTGCAAGCTGACTAGTCAGCTTAAGTGGAAAAGTTTCTCTCTCTTGATGTATCTTTTCAACCTCTCCCTCTTTCTGTCTCTTTCTCACTCTTCCAGCGAGCTCTCTTCCTCCCTTAGCTGTGCTCCGTTAGCTGTGCTAATGTTCAAACATACACTGACACCAGGGTTGGATCAGAGAGCTGTTAAAAACAAGTAGGGAAGAAACCCTGACATAGCTGATGAAGTGCAACATGTGGATAGAGGGAAGGCAGAGCAAGAGAAAGAGGAGGGTGAGAAAAAGATACAGTCAGATGGGGAAAAGCTGGGACACATGAAATCAAACATACGTGAACACACACACACACACACACACAGGCACCTTCTGCCTTCTCTTCTCCTTTCTCTTGTTCTCTGTGGCCTGCAGCATTTTCTCCTTCCAGAGGTTGAAGAAGTATGAGGGATCTGTGTAAAACTTGAGGCCATCCTTCTTGTCATCTCTGTAAGGCATCAAAGCGGTCAATCAGAAGGGAACAAGCTCCGTCTGACTCAACTAATATAATATACATAATGTGAGGATGCTTCAGTATTATGATAGTATTTAGAAAAAAACATAATAATTCTGCCAAAGACATAAATCTGATAGGCCTTCTTCAGTTACTTAATTCTGCAACTGGGGGGAGCTCCAACACTTTTCGGTAAGTGGAGCTGAGCTCTGGT
>JAOUQW010000019.1:17222046-17235305 GCA_028565825.1 Olivaichthys viedmensis | reverse complement strand
TTGACCTTTTATTGCCATCATGTATTATTGTGCACATTCCAGATATTTTTTAAAAAGTTGGTACCCAATATTTAAAACCTAACTCTTTGCATTATAATATTGATGTGTAAGAATGTCTATGGATTGGGCTTGTGACTGAATTTTAATGTATTCATGCGGTGTGTTAAATTGATCAAATATTCCACCATATTTCTGAAACAAGTTCCCTTTGGAGTGCAGTTCCAGTCCTTCATCTAAGCTTCAGTGCTCCTGGAAATGTCTGAACATTAACACAAGGTGTTTGGAATGAAACAATATTTTTACGGTAGATCTGTAGGAGCAATTGTAGGCTTCTCAAAAAGTAAGATCTAAATAGTAATGCTAATATATTTTATTTACAAAACACCTTTTAATAACCAAAAGACGCAACACATACAACACAATGAAAACTAGTTGGTGATGAGTGGTTCCAATTCCAGCCTAGGAACGATCCCACGTTTTTGGGTTTTTCCCTAAACCTAACATACCCTATTGAAGATAATCATCAAGCCCTTCCTGAGGTGTGCTTCCTACTCTTAGAAGCATTGATCCACAGAGATTTTCTCTAGCCTTTGATTATTTATTTTAAAGGAAAAAACAACAGAACCCTGACATCCAGCGGTTGGAAAAAAAACTACCACTAACTATTCATGGGCTAAACAAGGCTTTGTATGTTCAAAGCATAGACCATATCTTATATACAGTCTATGGTCCAATGTGATTGTGCTGAAAAATGTTTTGGGGTTTTGAAACCTTTTGACACCTATCCCTCTAGTGGAACCTAATGGCCATTTGTATTAACATTGAGCATAACGACAATACAGTGATGTGCTTTAATGTGTTGTGTAATTATTTGTATCAGAAACTAAAACTATAAATGTACTCATGCTTGACGGGGGGATGCACCAGAGTTCTAGTAATATGAAACTAGACGACTCTCTCCCTAATCTCATACTCATTCCTAAATTTGACATTATTATTGTTATTATCACTATTATGTATGACGGTGTGTCTTGTTTTATGTGTCTGACATTGGGAAAGATCACTTTCTTATATTTTGACAAAAGCTTTCAGTGGTTATTATGGACAATTGGGTAAATCAGGGATGTTGGAAATTACACAAATTCCCAGCTTCCTAGCCTAGTCAGCAATACTGTGCATCGAATGACATTTTGACAATACTGAAAAAAATGCTACTAATAATAAGGCTTTGGCTTCCATTTGGTTATCCATCCATTTGCCAATATTTTGTGTACAATTGTGTACAGGTGAAAATGTTTAATCCTAAACTTATAATAAAGGCATTAAAATTGAACTGACAAACAGAGGCAGTCCTTTTGATACAAACATTGACTGTGGGTGACTTCTAACGCTTTTCAATAATAATGTGCAGTATTTTATGTGATTTATGTTTTGTTATCTTTGTCTTGAGTCTATATCCATTCCAGCACAATTTTTATATTTCGTGTTCAGTAGGGTTAGTGCACAAGCAAATAAAACATTTTTCTGATTTATTTTTGTGCTAACTAAGCAGGCTAATGGTGCTTGCAAGCTAGCTAGTCTGGTAACGACGCTAATGAAAGCTATGGCACTAAAAGGGCTGTGCTAACAAAGGCTTTTATATTGTTGAAATATTATGCCTTTAAATTTGCAGCTAAGATTTTTTTGTTGGTTGTTTGTTTCCCACACAAAATATACAAAAAATAGATAATATATTATAATGGTACAGCAATGACACTGAGGGCTCTGTGAGCACAGCTTTAAATGATATGTCAGGAGCTGCACTCTAAAATGCAGAATTATAGAATTACTTCAGAAATCGCTTTTCAAAGCTCTTCGACACACTTCAAAAGCTCAGAGTATTTTTCACCTAATTTTCAGGAAAGGTTGATGATGAAATTGTTGCAAATGGTAAGAATTTCTGAGAAAAAAATAATGTGTTATTGTGAGGTAACAAATCAACATATTTTTTTATCACCCCATTTTCCCCAAAATCTTTTAGTCATTGCCAATTCCCACCCACTAGCTAGTTCTCCCCAGTCGCACGACAGCTACTGACCAGGGAGGGTGCTTCCTCCAAGACACATGAAGCCAGCCACTGCATCTTTTCAAACTGGCCAGCTGAACATGTTTGGAGGAGAACTCTGCCCTCTTCTGTATACATGGGTGGAAAGATGCTCACGATTGGCTAGTCTTGCTCTAATCGACAGGGGAGACAGAGTAATGCCATCCTTCCCACCCAGAGAGCAGGGCCAATTATGCTCTCTTGGACGCCTAGCCACGGATGGCTGTGGCATCGTCTGGATTCGAACTCGCAATCTCCCAATGATAGGGCAAATGCTTTTCTGTTGCGCTACTCATGAACCCACAAACCAGCTTATTTTAGCAAAGATTTATTATAACAAATATGTATTCTGCATGACTTGTATTCATATAATTGTATTTTATATAAATCAACTTACATTTTGATAAATTGATAAATTTGATTAATTTTTTTCATTCCTCCTTCTAGGATTGAAATGAGTATGAATTCAATAGATTTCAAAGGCCAGCTCTGGCGTGGCATTTCGCCCCCACTGCACTACTGCTGTAGGCGCCTGAAACAGCAGCAGCTTGAAAGAGAAGTGGGGACATCAAGGTTGTGCCTTCTCTGCAGCTCTGTGCCCCTGAGTCTGTCCAACTGACCACACTTACAAAATGAGATTAGAATTAATCACTGGCAATTACAGTACATCAAAAAAGTAACTGAAACTGAAAAAATAACATCATTAGACTTGAACAAACCCTGATAAATAATGTTACAACTGGGTACAACTATACCACAAGAGATCTGTCGGCTTCCACAAGGTCTTACTCTGTTGATTTTCAAAGGGAAGAGATCACCAATATGCCCATACCAGCGAGCGTGCTCAACTCCATCTATGCTGAGGGAGATGCTGCTGCAGCTGAACCACAAGGTAATCATGGCCAACCTGAATCTGGCCTTAATGGAGAGGGCAATGCCTCCTCTGCACACCTTGTGTCTCGCTTCAGACGTGCTGAGACCCCGGAAACCTCCAGCCTCCCCCCCCAAGAAACACTGGAAGGACTCATGAGAAGCACTATAGTGACTTTTCTAATGAATGCCTAAAAAAAACCAACCAGTGAATGTAAATAAATAGCTTTCATTCCCACTCTAACATCTTGGTGTTTTTATAATTTACCAAGTGTAAGCATATCATTTCTCTTATTTAATTCCTTTCTCTTTCATCGACTTCTACGCTCTCTTCAAATCATCCTGTTGAGTCTCTGTTAACATTTAGTGGCATTATATAGCCATATAATGGGTATATTGGTGCTGAAGACTTATTAATAAATTGATAAATAAAGAAATTTAACGATAAATGATTGAATGAAGGAATGGATGAATTGCACAAACTGTACAAAAGTGTGCCTGATTCTTTTAGCCAGGCTACATGAAAAGAACTGATTGCTTCTAAAAATGTTATATCCAATTTAAAATAAAGTATCCTAGCTGGACTTTGGAATAATGTGATATTAATGGTATTTTTTGTCCTACCTTGCTTAGATGGTCCAGCGTATGCTGATAGCTACAGTGAAATTGTTGACTTCCTCTTTAATGAAGGTATGTGTAGACCTCAAATGGCACAGAAGATGTATTATTGCAATAAGTAAGCTGCCTATTGCAAATCTTCTTCTGGGGATTTTAAGAGAACGGAGTCTCTTGCATGAGCTTTCCATGGCAGGCTCAGCTATGACAATTATTTGTCAAGTTGGCCTATTAAAGGAATACTCTCGTGTTTTTTTAACCTAAGTTCTATCCCCCATCTCTGTAGCGTATGGGTAATTGCCACCCATGAGAATTTTGACACGTTTGCCTGTACTGAGAAAAAACATTTATAATGGAGACCTAAGGGCAGTGGTTATATTTTGTTAATGAATGTTTAAAATATGTGACTATAAAAGGCTAATTCAAAACTACAACCGGTACACTCTAACAATAAAGGTCAGATGGGACAGACATGGGAGAATGTCTTACCAAAGCTGTTCTTTTTAAGCTTTATCCAACTTTCAACCACTGGAGCAATACAGTAAAAAGTAATTAACCGCTGCTTTTACTTTAGCTAAGGTTTTGTTGTATACATGCACAATCTGGCAGAAACTGAGGACTTCCGTGTTTAACTGAGCTACGCTGACTATGTTGGTAACTCGTAACCACAAATTCTTCCCTCTGTTTACACTTGTTCATTTAATGCGTCTTCAGTATCAGGATTATATCTGGTTGTGGATTATCCACATAAAAATGCTGGGTAACACTTTATAATATAATAATAATAATAATAATAATAATAATAATAACTGTTTCATAGTTAATAGTTAACTATACAGGGACTAAGCAGGAACAAAAGAATAGTGCTTTATTAACACTTAAGTCACTACTGTTAACTACCAAGGAATGCAGGTTAATTACTCAGTAAGTAATGATCGGAGTAGTTCACTATTAACTAAGAAGTAATTACTGAGTTGTACATATCTCCTGCAGAACTACTAGCTAACTATGGCACTTTTATAATAACTAATAGTTAATTACTGGTCACATCAACATTAATTCCCAATTGCTGAGTATTACCTTTCTGGAGCTGTACTAAATGATGTAGCACTTCAGTGTCTAAAATGTAAATGTCTATATCATTTAATATTGTCAACACAAACAGGTCTCTTCAGACGAGGCACAGGGTCGCTGTGTTGTTTTTTACTCAGCCAGTGAAGGTCTAAAGGGAGAAATTAACAGCAATAACCTACAAAAGTACAATGTGGTAATGTAGCAATGAGTAACAAAGAATCCCCATTAATTTACTTTCAAAAGTGTTGTAAATAATTAACTTTTAAGTAACAACGCAATAACGCTTCAGTCATTAGTGATGAGTTACCATGTGTTTCACTTTACAATCCTGTTCCAGATCATCATTAACTCCTGAAGAAGGAGTTACACCTCATGCATTACAAATGTGTCTAAGAAATTGTATTTATTATAGCCAAATGCTTGCTCATTACATATTCACTATCCATATACTCTAGTATAGTAGAGGAAGACATTTGAGATTCTGCGTAAAGACATGTTTGAAGATTGTAGATTTTTACACGTATTATAATTACTCTATTTACTAGTTAATAGTAGTGACTTTAGTGTTAATGAAACATTCGTTCATTTGTTCCTGCTTAGTCCCTGCATAGTTACCTATTAAATGCACCCATAACGCATTTAAAAAAGAATTTAAATCCAATACCTCAAATCACTTTAAGATGTGGCTTGAGATGCATTTTAGCCACATAAACATTAAATACTCTACATCCATCCCTCTAATTGTAAAGTGCGGATAGAGGCAGGAATCAAAAACCCAGTCCATAGCGGCGGTCAGTACACAGGCAGACAAAGTAACACTCGGGTAATCCACAATCATAATCTAAGCACACAGGCAAGGGTCAAAACCAGGAAACATGAACACTAGGAACCACGGACTAGGTCACAGGAAAACAACACAACAAGACTTTGCACAGAACAATGAAAACACAGGGCGTATATACACAAACTAATCAAGGGGAAACAAGGTGAACACAATCAGAGAAATAAACCAATGACAAGACGAGGGGTGGAGACAGGACCAAAAACAGAAACTAAAACAAAAGCACATGGCGCTCGTCTCCATGGCAACGTCCATTGCAAAGTCAGCAAAGTCTGCTGGAGGGACAGGAACAATGACAGAAAGACTGTCTGTGCCTTCACCAAGCGGGGTGGGAAGACCCACTATTTGCATACATTTGTATTAGACCAATAACAAAGCAATCTGGAATGCAATCCCATTTGGAGTTAAGCCCCTCCCATTTGGCGTTAAGTCCCTCCCATTTTAGTTTAAGCCCCTCCCATTTGGAGTTAAGTCCTTTCGATTTGGAGTTGATCCAGCCTGCAGGAAAACATACTTGGAGAGCCTCGGGTAAACTGTCAATCACGGTACTCGATCACGTGACACGCACGAGAGAACCACGCCTGGAAGCTGTGTTTCGAAACATCTGCGCTTCGCGTGCTCGCCAGGGCAAACGTCCCGTCCCTAATGCCAACTGACTGGGCTTAGCTTAGGAGCGAGTGGCGGCTCCGGCTCCGGCTGCTCGCATTATCGGCGTAAAATAGGGTATGAAGAGGAGAAAAAGATGAATCTCCGGGGATTCTTTCAGGATTTCAATCCGAGGTAAAAAAGCCACACTCGGTTACAGTTCGCTCGTAAGATTCCAAAGGCCTAGCGTTAGCATCCTGACAGCTCTGTTTAGCATTTTTAGCTAGCCTTTTGTTGTGAATGTACAATCTACACAATTTTAATGGGCCGAATATTACGGCTGCATCTGCTTGTTTTCCCAAAAACCAGACAAGTTGTTTTTGACTTTTCGCCTGCCATTCATCTATCGAGGAGTTTTGAAAGGCCGGGTGAAATGATGCCACGTCTCGAGTAAATCGAGCTCGGAGTCACTTAGTATGACTGGAAAGCCTGTTAGTAAAACGGTCGTGGTACTAACGTTAGGCTGAAAACACTCCAACTGTTTGAGGCTTGTAGTGAGTTAACAATATATTTTAGTGGAGGTTGGTGTTACTTCAGTCTTTACACTCTACAGTCATTTTTAGTGCCCCTAAAAGCATGCTAAATCATCTGCTGATCATGCTAAATCATCAGCTGATCATGCTAAATCATCTGCTGATCATGCTAAATCATCAGCTGATCATGCTTAATCATCAGCTGACCATGCTAAATCAAATCATCTGCTGATCATGCTAAATCATCAGCTGATCATGCTAAATCTGCTTATCATGCTAAATCATCAGCTGATCATGCTAAATCTGCTGATCATGCTAAATCATCAGCTGACCATGCTAAATCATCAGCTGACCATGCTAAATCATCAGATCATGCTAAATCATCTGCTGACCATGCTAAATCATCTGCTGATCATGCTAAATCATCAGCTGACCATGCTAAATCATCAGCTGACCAAGCTAAATCATCAGCTGATCATGTTAAATCATCAGCTGATCATGTTAAATCATCAGCTGATCATGCTAATTCATCAGCTGATCATGCTAAATCATCAGCTGATCATGCTAATTCATCAGCTGATCATGCTAAATCATCAGCTGACCAAGCTAAATCATCAGCTGACCATGTTAAATCATCAGCTGATCATGCTAAATCATCAGCTGACCATGCTAAATCATCAGCTGACCAAGCTAAATCATCAGCTGATCATGCTAATTCATCAGCTGACCAAGCTAAATCATCAGCTGATCATGCTAAATCATCAGCTGATCATGCTTAATCATCAGCTGACCATGCTAAATCATCAGCTGATCATGCTAAATCATCTGCTGATCATGCTAAGTCATCTGCTGACCATGCTAATTCATCTGCTGACCAAGCTAAATCATCTGCTGACCATGCTAAATCAGCTGACCATGCTAAATCATCTGCTGACCATGCTTAAACAGTTTATATCACCGGCATATTTACTTGTTTCCTTTCAGCAAATTCCTGATCTATGCGTGTTTGCTGCTGTTCTCTGTGTTGCTGTCCCTACGGCTGGACAGAGATATAGAGTGGAGCTACTGGGCCGTGTTTGCGCCCATCTGGCTCTGGAAGCTCATGGTCATCATCGGGGCCTCTGTGGGCACTGGGGTGTGGGCACACAACCCTCAGTACAGGTCAGTGGGCATCTGGTCTGCAGTCGTCCACATATTCATTCATTCATTCATTCACTGCTCGTCGCTAGACTCCACATCATTTATGAAACTACTTGTATATAGTGGGACTGTTATATGATAACGCACAACTATACAGGCTCATGGCCAAAACGTTGAGCGTTATGAATTCTCTGTGAGCGTCCCGCACAGATTAGTGGTGTAAGGAGGTGATTATCACCTTCAGCCTCCTGTATGAGACCATAAGCCAGGACTAGGACCGAGGCCACATTTATGTAGTCTTGGCATGGGAGTAATAGCACTTTTCCGTACTCTTGTCAGCCTGAGTCCGTTTCCCATTGCGTAGCTGTACCCGTAAAAGTAAGAGGAGTTCTCTAGAGGGTGTGGGATGTTGACTGGTGATGAGTGCTAGGAGTAAAAAAAAAAAAAAAGAAGAAGCACTTAATTCGCAAATGTATTTTCTTTGGCAAAATAAAATTAGCAGGCATATAGCGAATTTTACATGTAAAACCTGCATTGCGCCGTCACCTGCCTACCTCCTCGGGCTCCTATGAGACACTGGCTGAATCTCAAATGACGTTCTATCAGGCATGTAGTGCCCTACATACGTTCTACAACACCATTACGTTGTTAGGGCTACGCAGTGAGCAAACACATTGAATGAATATATCAAGCCATTTGGGATTCAGCCTAACTTGAAGTTTGCGGATTTTGCATAGATCACGGGTAGCTTAAGAAATGTAACATATAGAGCCAAATATCGGCAACGAGAAAGCATTACTGTGGTACTTTTAAAAATAATTCAAAAAGTAAACCATTAATGAAAAAAGACATTGCCTTCTGAAGCCACCAGAAAAAAAAGACAATCGCTGCACTACTACTAAAGATTGCTGTGTTGTACTTTCCGGTAGAAAAGCAATTCTAGCCAGAGACGTTATACAGGACGATTGCGTTTGACCAATCGATGGTGTGTAGTATTTCTAGCTTCACCCGTGTCCCTGTTCAATACTCTCGGTACCCTGGAAAAAATGAAAACCAAATTAATCTTGGTTAATTAGTTACTGTACGGCTCACTTGGCAATCGATTTTCCAAGGATCTCGGATTTGTTACTGCATTGTACCGTACTTCACAGTCCAGCGCAAAAGTGTTAAGACTCCAACCCTTGTGTGCATACAACTGAACACTGATATGTTTTGAGACAATCGTGCTATTTTGCTTCGAGGGAATAAAATAGTAGATGATACGTGATGTTGTATGTTCCTCAGGGCTGAGGGGGAGACCTGCGTAGAGTTCAAGGCAATGCTAATAGCTGTTGGGATCCACCTCCTCCTCCTCACTTTTGAGGTTCTGGTGTGCGACCGTGTGGAGAGGGGCAGACACTTCTGGCTGCTGGTCTTCATGCCCCTTTTCTTCGTATCGCCCGTCTCTGTGGCTGCGTGCGTCTGGGGCTTCAGGCATGACCGCTCGCTTGAGGTAAGTCACTTGACCAGAATATTTCAGTTGTGTGTATTTTAATTCCATAACTACACATGATTGACATCTCTCTTTATAAATCTCCCTCTCAGCTTGAGATCCTGTGCTCTGTAAACATACTGCAGTTCATCTTCATTGCACTGCGGCTGGATAAAATCATCAACTGGCCATGGCTGGTAAGGTCTCATCGCCTCATGATGACACTGTTTCGATAGGTTAGAGAAACAGGGACAGTAGTAGCTCGGATTCCAGGAATGCTAGAGGGTCACTGTTCAATCCTTGAGAATGACCAGTAATCTTCAGATTTATTTCTCAGCATTGAACCATTGAATTGTCCTCCATCAGTACCAGAAAAATGTTTCACATTTTAAGCTGAATTCCAAAAAGGCAGCAAAAGAAAATGTGAATCATTTGTGGGTTTTTTGTTGTTGGTTTTTTTTTTTTAATCAACTCTTTACATGAATATTTTGAAGAGGGTGCTATAAGATTATGTAATCAAAAACAGCATCAGGCAAACACTAACAATCATGGAGAGACTAGAACACGCAAACGCTGTGTCATCATTCATTTGAAAAATGTTTCAATCACCTTTTATACGATGCACCAACATTTTTCCTTAGCCAGACATTAATACTTTTTATTTTTATTTTTGTGAGATGTGCAATATTCTTTCAGATTCCTGGTGTGTCCATTCAGCCTTTCTTATGTGCAGATTTAAAACGAACATAAAAATAAGTGGCTGGAAACCGTGTTCTTGTGGTTGAGGGAATAAAGGTGTGGTTTCTTACAGGTGGTCTGTGTGCCGCTGTGGATTCTCATGTCCTTCCTGTGTCTTGTGGTGCTTTATTACATCGTCTGGTCTGTGCTGTTCCTGCGCTCGATGGACGTCATCGCTGAGCAGCGTCGCACGCACATCACCATGGCGATCAGCTGGATGGCTATCGTTGTGCCCCTGCTGACCTTTGAGGTACTAAATGTTTGGGAAGTGTGGTTTGTCGGTTGTAACGAGAATCGAGAATAGTGGCGAAAAACATGCGGTTTTCTTTCTCGTCTCTGATGCGTTCAAACAGTGCCAGCAACTTGTTCGGTGTTGCCAGATTAGCTGGGATCCCTTTCAGTTGGGCCATTTTTAATCAGCCTGAGCTGAAGAATGGCCTTGAGCTTGTAGTTACATTTAGTAAGCTGTCAAAGTTACATTTCACGGCCAGTTTACAGTGAACTCGAGTGGGTTTAAACTGGGATTTAGACCGGGATTTGTGCATCCATCCAGCATCCCTGAGCTAGTCAATACCCGATTTGCATCCACTACCGGATCCGTACTGCACATGCGTGGAACAATTTGCGGCATTGGCCCATGACGGCTTCCATATTCATGTTTGTTTTTTTCCAGTGCTCTTTTTTTAGCATTTTATGCCAATTACTATAAAAACATAATTATTATGATTTATTGGTGATCTTTAAAAAAAATTATTATTACTGAACATCTAAATCTATGAAACGACAAACTAACGAGGAACACGATAAAGTTGCTTAACACGTACATGACTTGAATGAAACTAGACAAGGAAATGGCAATCGGAGGTGCAATGCTGCGAGGAATGCGTGAGGTGACGTATTATGGAGTCCGTAATTAGCTGGAAATGATTAGAATTCCGGTGAACCGGCGCGCTGCCGAGGGCGGGGCTGTAGCTGGGAGTTGGAGTTCGTTACAGTTTAATTAAATGGCATAAAATTTTAAAAAAGAAGAAATTAATTGATCCAATTCACAAAAAAGCAAATTAGTAATTTATTTATTTATTTTTTAAATTGCCGTTTCAGTCTTTGGCCCAGCGTGTCCTGAATTTCCAATTCTGTCATCCTGTAGGAAGCTGTTTGGAATTGAGCTTCCTGCTCCTTCTTATATGTGCACAGCAAAAGTAATGATAAACGGCTTCTCACAGAATGTACTTGTCCAAAGAGGGTTTTGGGGTTCGTTTCCCTACCTCTGCTGACGTCATGGCATCTTTACTCATGTCAATTCACTTTTTATACCAAATCCTCCAGATCCTCCTCGTGCACAAGCTAGATGGCCATTACGAGTCCAAATTTGTCCCAATCTTTGTGCCCCTCTGGATCTCCCTGGTGACGCTGATGGCAACCACATTTGGCCAAAAAGGAGGCAATCACTGTAAGTCTCCCAGTTTTTATATGCGTAATATATAGGAGTATTTGTTTTCGACTTGTTTTTGTAAAACTGTTTAAAACTAAAATATAAAAAGAATAGTGTGTTTAAAATAAATAAATAATAATGCTTCCATCAAAAATACTAAAGAACTTGACATGAATTAGTCATTAGTGTAACTGTAGTTTCGTTGGTGGCTGCTATTATGATTATTATTAGTCCAGAATTGGAAACGTTTTTTGACGGATCTTTTAATACGCCATTCTTTCATTCAATCATTTTACAGGCTGCTATAAAGCTCGTCGCCATCACTTTCTTTTTCTCTTTCACATTCTGTTTGTCTCTTTGACGTCCCTCTTGTGCAGGGTGGTTTGGCATTCGTAAGGACTTCTGTCAGTTCCTGCTGGAGCTCTTCCCTTTCCTGCGGGAGTACGGCAACATCTCCTATGACCTGCAGCACGAGGACTCGGCGGTGTCTGAAGAGCTCCCTGCCCATGAGCCCCCTAAAATCGGCCCCATGTTCCGCAAGAAAACGGGCGTCGTCATCACGCAAAGTCCTGGGAAGTACTTTGTGCCACCACCAAAGTTATGCATCGACATGCCAGATTAAAAATGATAAAAGCGCAAAAATCCATGAACAGGGAATGAGAGGAGTGTAGCGCCGTGGACCAGCGTTCACTTCAGGCCACTTACAAATGGGGGGAACACCGGAAAAGAGAGTTTACAGGCCAGTCGAAAGGACATTTTAGATCATCTCAGCTCCTGTTTGCTGTAGACTTTTACAAAAATGCCCTCAAATGGAGCTCAAATCAAGTGGAAAGTAGTGAGCATGGCTTGCTGTTTGACTTTTCCTTATGTTGCACCTCTTTTCCACACTCCTGTGTTCTGATCTCTCCATGTAACACTTCAGTTCACTGTAGTTTTTCCTTGGCAAGCCACGCATAATGTGGAGGTGCGCGCTTGTCTTTATGGGGAGAAGGTTATGGAGTTAAACCAAAGAACATTAGAGGTTTGATAAAGCTTGGCTAACTTCAAATGCTGCCTCTTTTCCAGCAATACATGTTCGTTTATTGTTTTTGTTTTTCCCCCAGCCAAGTATGGCAGCATTGAACAACTCAATTATTCTCACCATCCCTTTGTTTGTAGTTAATCAGTCCGTGTTTAGGAGAACACTTCACTCGTGTCTGGTGCAACAGTGTTGTACCATCTCTATTAAGGACACTGGCTCACCAACCAACAGCTCTTGTTTGAGCATGGACCATGTATAACTATTTATAGCCTTGAACTACATTGTGATGTATGTATTTAAGATTTAGTGTCCGTCTTCATGTTACTCCCGCTGTTATGTTTGGGGGGGGGGGGTCCAATTTTGAAGCAACTCGACTTAACACTAGTCGTCGAATAGAAGTAATACATTTAGGCCCTCACACATATTATATTATCTTGAATAAAACAACATGTATAGATATATAATACAATGTAATATATCGTCGCTTTCCAATGAAAAACATGTATCTCCACTTTTTGCGTTTTTTACTTTTTATCACATATGGAATGTGGGCAAAAACCTCCATCTACCCCACAGCAGCTAACATCAATGTGACCAATGAAAAGCTGACAAATCACAGCGTGAATTGCGGATTTATTGTGTCTGATTAATGATAAGAAAAATTGTTTTTTCGTGTTCCTGAAAAAATTGGAATTTTGGAGATACGTGTTATTCATTGGACAACGACGATATACAGTCAAGCCGGAAAGTCTGCACACCCCTTTCACCTTCTCCACGTATCATTACATTACAGACTTATTCTACAGTAGATTGAGTTCATTTTTTGCCTCAAACATCTACACACAATAGCCAATAA
>JAOUQW010000019.1:17179415-17197776 GCA_028565825.1 Olivaichthys viedmensis | reverse complement strand
TCCATAAATCATCGTAGTTAGACAGAGCAGGGGTCAAAACACAGGCAGACAGGCGTAACATAGGCAAATCCATTTTCATAGTCAGGGCACAGGCGTGGGTCAATACCAGGAAGTCAAAAACAACAATGAAGGAACCAAAACAAACAAACTAAACGGGAAGAACAAAAACTGGAACGCGGGACTGGAAACACAGAAAACAGAACCAGATATAACGCTCAGACTGACGGTACGAAAACACGACAGGACTTCACGCCTGAAAACTAAAACCAATGGGTATTTAAACACAAACGAAAAGTGAATAATTGAGACCAATTAAATAATGTCCAATCGGAAACCGGGGGGGCGTGAACAGAACCAAACTAAGACACGTGAATCAAACAAAACAAAAACGCATGACACAAACACAGAAGTGCATGGCTCGCCGGGAACTGCGGCGCGCACTATAAGCGGGAGTCCGTGGCGGGGATACCGTGACAACTGGGTTCTTGGTTACCTGTCTGACCAAGACCCTTCATCCCCAATTACTCAGTTTGGCTGGGCGGCCAGATCTAGGAAGACTGTTGGTGGTTTCAAACTTCTTCCATTTGAGAATGATGGAGGCTACCGTGCTCTTGGGCACTTTCAATGCTGCAGAAATGTTCTTGTGAGAGCTTATATAGACAGGTGTGTGCCTTTCCTAATTCTGTCCAATCAATTCAATTAGGCCCAGGTAGAATGAAGTTGTAGAAGCATTTCAAGGACCATTGATAGAAACAGGATGCACCAGGGCTCAATTGTGAATGTCATAATAAAGGGTCTGAATACTTATGTAAATTAAATATTATATTTTTAAATGTACAAAACAGTTCAAAAACCTGTTTTTGCTTTGTCATGGCGGAGTATTGTGTAGATTGATGAGGGAAAAAATGAGTTGAATCCATTTTAAGACGAGTCTGAAACATACCAAAAGGTGGAAAACTCGAAAGGGTCTGAGAATTTTCTGTATGCACTATATTTTCCTTTTATTTGTCAAATATATATATACTATATACAAATGATTTATGACAGTAATAGCCATTCCAACATACTTTAATGCACTAAGTGCAGTAGCACATATGAGCTTTTATTTCAAGCAGTTGATGCCTGAGCAGTTCTCTTAGTATTTACAATTCAGGTTTTTTGAAGTGCTTTTACATAATGTATATTGAAATGACATGTTTTTAATGTTCTGAATAACCTTTTTGTTTGATTCACTGACTTAAAGCCTGTCCATTACGTTACACAGTAGTCATGTTACTACTTTAATTTGCAAATTTTTAGACCTTTCCAAACATCTATAAAGCAGCTATACATTGAATTTTTTGTTTTTGCTTGTTCCTCATCGACTATATTGACTATATCATGAAGAAATGAATGCAGCTATAACTGTGTATAATAACACTGTGACTATGTTTCCAAATGAAAACATATCCATCTGGACAAATTCTTGTCAACAGCTAGAACCTGGAAAATACAGTCGCGGTCCTCTTGGCTAGCAGCTCCTCCACACTTGTTGATGGGGCGATCGTCCCGAAAAGTTAAACTGAAGTTTGAAACACGTGCTAATTATATTATTTAATCATAAAATAAAGAACTTTAACACAAGCTGAAGGACTATAGATTATACTAAAACTAACTAACACGCTGATATCAACATGTTTAAAGTGAAATAATCTTCTCCATCCCTCCAGCACCTCTATTTACAAGGGGCTATGTTGTATTTTTATACACAAATTATCTTCCAAGAAGGAAGTAGTAAAAAAAATGTCAACTTGGTTAATGCTGGAGATGAAACATGTTTTTTTTAAAACCACATTTAAAAAAATAAAAATAAATAAAATACTCCATTGCTTAAAAAAGCACTAGTCAAGGCTCAGTTAAAGAGGAACTAAATCATTTGCTAAAGTGTAGTTAAAGCTCTGAGATGTGGGTCTATTTAAAACATACCACCAAGCTACCCAGATGCTAAAGATTGACATTCAGCTTACTTTGAGTGCATGATGTTTTGTCAGTGGTGTCCAGTTTTCATATTTAGTACTTATGAAGTGAAGCCCAGCCAGTAAAGAACATTAAAGGGGTGTTTCAGTTTATTTTAAGCATCTGAAAATACAATGATCTTTAGTAAAAAAAAAAAAAAAAAGTGCCAGAAGTCACATTAGTTTAGGTAAACCAAGACGCATCCCTCAACCCCCGCCTCACCCACTCTGGCTCACCTTCGTCTTTATGGCTTGATTACATTATCTGCATACCTTAAAATACCTTAAACTAAACACCATACATAAAGCCTGTGTAAATCAGTTCAAAGCTACTACAATATACAAGATACAGGCATTGGGTACTCATAAAAAAACATCCCGCAAAAATAAAAAAGTTTATATTTTAGTTGTACGTGTGTAGGTAATATATTTGCAAAAGGTTTTACAGTTATATCCTTGTCATTATTGCTATGCTGCAGGGTTTGGCTCAGATCTTAAATACTACTATACATTATAGGAGGGATGCAGGTCCTACTTTAAACATTAACGTGGCCTGACAATGCTGGCTATCTATAAAAACAATCTGAACGCAGTGGAGATACAGTAATATAATATAAAAGAAAATCTGAATGGTCCTAGCAAAGGATAAAAAAAATAAAAATGTTGGCAATGCAATTGGAAAGTCGGTCCTCACAATTCGACTCTGTCTGAGGTCCCCAGCAGTGCCTTTGGTCCGTTTACACAATGTCAATGAGGGAAACGGCAGAAAATAAACAAAACCAAATGCCGATGATGCTATGATGAAGGAGGACAAGTCCATGGTCCACCTGCGACGTTGTGCTCATAAATTAACTGAAAAGGAAAGAAAATGACAAAAACAACAAAATGAATGACAAAATGAAAAGGAAATGAAACATGGAGTGGACTCATGCATAACTGAGGACATCATAATTTCACCTACGCTAACCAACATACACACACACACACACACACACACACACCTATCTGCTGCTAGTCACAATGTGTCAGCCCCTCTAAAGCTAAATCTATCAGTAGAAAGGGGTCATCAGAAGACCACCGTTGACCAAATGTTATTTGGTTGGTGGACTGTTCTCAGTACAGCAGTGGTACTGACATGGCAGTGTGTGTGGCGCTGGTATGGGTGTATCAGGTGCAGCAGCAATGCTGGGTTTTTTTTTTTTTAAACACAGTGTGCACTTACTGGCCACTTTATTAGATACACCTACCTCGTTGGTCCAGCTTGTAGGTGCACAGTTAGAGACTATAGCTCATCTTTTTCATGCAGAGTGTGTGTTAATCGTCCTCTAAATCCTTCATTAGTATCAGTTTCAGACTATAAGACGCTGTTGACTGGATAGTTTTGGCTGGCAGACTTTACCGAAAATGGTCCAACACCCAAATAATATCTGGTCAGCTGTTTCATTGCAGTTCATTGATGGACAGGGTTGAGAGGAGGTTAACAAACTGTGAATTGATGACCCAAGTTACAGAAATCGTTTTAATAATGAAGGTGTTTGTCTAGGTCGCATCGCCTATTCACCATAATATTGTACATGGAGATCTAATGCCCTGCAGTGCGTCAATCTAATCCGAGGCTCAAGAGGCCCCTCAAGACTATGATTAGAACTAGATAAGCCTTTTTGTTTTGGTTCTTAAAAATCTTTCCTAGTATTAATTTTTATAGCAAATTAAATCCCCAAAAAACATTTAACTGAGACTAAAAAAAATGCAAGATGAAATAAGGAGACCTTTAACAAAAGGAAGAATCACTCACTTCTTCTTGTCCTTGTCCTTCTTGAGAGGCTGCGAGAGGGAGAGCGTCTCAGCGGCGACCTTCCTCCTGTTGAAGGCGTTCATCTCCTCCTCCAGGTCCCGCCTCTTCTCCTCCACCTTTCTCTTCTCCTCCTGGTGCATGCGCTTCAGCTGCTCAAACTTGTCGTGGAGCTGCGAGAGAAACAGCCCCAAAGGAGACAAATCAGATAACACAATCTCACATAATAGGCATCAGCATTCCAGTGAAAGACAGATCGAGGTCAGAGATGACACTGACTGCCATTTATGAATGATGGGATGGAGAGAAACGGTTTAAAGTGTAAGGCAAGTACTGAGATGGAATTTTACTGGGTTACTAGGTTTGCCGTGGCAGCTACAGTCATCCAACATTATGCAAAAATAAAAGTTGGGCACAACTTTTTGGATGGCATGATCAAGAGATCTTAAATTTTAGTCCGAGACAACACATCTTTTACCAGACCTAAATGAACTCATTATTTAAGTACAGGGTTGAATCAGGCTTGATAAAAGAGTAAAAACATCTAGATCATTAAGTAGAGAATTATGGAGTCAGAATTTGCATTGTGTTTAGGATTAACTTAGTTAGGATTAAGCTTAATACACTTTGTAATGATTACACTGCTTAATAAATGTGCTTAAATGCAGGGGTGCGGGAGGGCGGTTACATTTTGCTAGTAAATTAAGGGTAAGAGGCTTTGAAGGGATATTGAGTGCAATTAAAGGATAAAATGTGTGTTTTAGTTGGTTCCAAACCAATGACCGTACACGTGACTTCAGATCAAGAAAAGTAGATGAGCCACGAAGCTATCCGGAAACATATGATACAGAAACAAACATTTCTTCCCATCTGGAACCTTTAAATAATAGGTAATGATCATTTTACTGTTATTGCGCAAGATATATGAAGTGAGTGAGGGTAATAAACAATTCTAAATTTATAAATCTATAAAAAAAATTATATGAATGAAACTTAAAATAAATTTGAAAGCAAAAATTAGGAGGTATATAAAAGTTGATCTAAGGAACAGTTAGGGTTGCCAGACGTCCAGCTTTTGCTTTGAAGCTTGTCGAGATGTCTAGACGAACATATAGCCTATATGTCCGCCTTTTGTATCGCATTGAATTGAAAGATCTGCATGGCATTACTCCCTTCCCTGTCAATCAGAACGACACTAGCCAATCGTGGGCGTGTTCATACGGAAGAGGGCAGTTAGCTCTTTCCTAGGTTTTAAGTTTTAAGTTTTTACGCAAAGAAATGAATTAGATTAAGATAAATTAGGTGCTAAAAAACAAAAAGACCTTTTGATTCCGGGACAATGCGCCACTTGTCAGTAGTGCAACCTCTGTCACTTATCTAGCACTCCTTTATGTATATCTATGGCAGAAAGCAGCACTCTACTCACCTCTCTCTCCTTATCCTTCAGCTCGGCCTCGGTCTCCTTCACTTTGCTAACAAACATCTGCCTCATCTCCTCCTCCTTATGCTGCAGATCACTGAGGAACTCTTTCCTCTTGGCCTCGTAGGTCTCCTGTAGACTGAAAAACAAATCACAAACACAAGTCAGGCTCGTGCTGATCAGATCAGCCTCACATTTTGTTCTGTTAAGACTTGGAGCTGGGCTTCAGTCAGTGGTCATCTTTTGCAAAGGGTTTCCTAACAAAGGTTTTGCTTTACTTACAAATCCTTGAACAGTGTCATGCCTGAGCCAGCCTACCTGAATGGCTGGCTGTCAGGGTCGGTGTCTTTGAAGCCCATTTCCTCTAGCTTGCAGCGTCTATAGAGTTCATAGTGGCGGGTGTGCGTCTGCTCCCGCAGATCCTCCATATTCACACGAATCAGCATCTCCCGCAGCTTCACAAAGTCACAGTGGCTTTCGTTCTCCACTGCACACACAGACAATAGAAATCTGCTTGAGCACACACTAATGCGTGTGGGCTTTGTGGCTACAGAGCAATACACAAGATTGGCACTGTTATTGATTATCCAAACAATGACATAACGGCAAATTACACAGTTTATGCCATAATGATCAACGGCAAATTACATACAGTTTAATACTAGAGCAATGATCAAATTTCACCACCTCCAGCAGAGCCAGTCCATAATATTACAGTGTCCATATTCTATATCTTTCAGTGCACTGGAGTAAATGCCACCCACGCCCGAACATTTTCCACTTCAAATCAGTACTAAAAATTCAATCTCAGCCAACAAAAAAAGTACACAGCCTTATGCCTGCTTCCATTGTGTAGTCACAGGAGACGGAGTGTGCATAAAGGCACAGGAATGAAAACATCCATTTAAACGATCAGCACCCCCTCTTCCTGTTCTGCATTCCTACAGCTGGACCAATGCCATCACAAATTTAGGGGGAAACCAAATTAAACCAGGAAATTAGAGCTTTGAGTTCTTCTGGAGCATCTAATTATTCGTGTCAAGCAGCTTTGATCAAACAAGTGGATTTAGGGCCGATTTCTACTTCCGTAAAGATGCACGGAAATGTGTGTGCATAGAGACGCAAAGAAGGGGTTTGTGGATAATAGCAGATCACAGAGGAGCTACACGACGTGTATCCGTGGTTCTGTGAATAAAGCAAACGCTGACTGGCTGACAAGAGAAGTATATCCAGCTGGGGTTGGGACAAGACCCAAAATCAAACTAAATAAAACTAAATTCTGCCCCCTAGGGCACACGTTAATGTTACGGGAAATTGTTTGCCGACACCTGTGCTCGATGTCCACACATATTCACAGACGGACAAGTATAATTCAACCTTACGGGTGTTAGATTATGAATGGAACTGAGCTCAGGACTTCCACCAAGCCAGAGTCTATCAGAAGCTATTTTGGGGCCAGTTGAGTTGAGTTAGAGTTGTAGGTGTAGAGTTGTAGGTCTAATCTGAGGATTCAACTTCGCTCTCACAGTCTGTTAGTCTAAGGTTGTTTAATGTTGTCATTCACTTTCACAATGATGGAGCGAACAGGAAGATGGGAATGGGAGTCAAACCAACAGCAGTGAAATATCAAGCCACCACTGGGAATACAACATGCTATACATTCCAAGAAAAAAAACAGCACCGAGAGGGAATAAAGCTGTGGAAAGCAGTTTAAGGGACCACTGGTGCCTGATCCAGCTGGACAAACTGCAGGCATGGGAAAAGCTTCCCATAAGTTCAATGGGCAAATCAGCCTGCAGATTATGGGCCTTTTTAACCTTGTTTCCTGAGGACAAACTGTTTTGTAAATGAATTTGTGCTCACAATCACGTCTAACACCGACATTGCTGCCTTCTCCTGCGGAGAGTTGGTTTGGCTACTGAATTGTTAGCATTGTTTTATTGTGCTGTGCAGGTTGTATATCTGTAGCTCAAATCTGGAGCATTTTCTCCAAATGGCCCTATAATAAGCAATGGATGGAAAACATGTAAAGCACACTATAGTTGATACGTTTACATGCAGCCTAATAATCGGTTACTAAACAATTGAATAACATTTCTATACAATCAAAAGAGGTGGATAATCCGTTTAACAGTTGAAGAACTGGCATGTAAACCTTTGAATCCGATTACTTTTATAATTGGCAACTTTGCATATATTCTGTGCATGTGCATTTGCGTCACAACACACAGAAAATAAATAAATAAATAAATGAACAAACCTGTGTGAGAAATACGTTTGATTTAAAAAAAATAACTGCAGGGGTGGAATTGGCAACCAACTAATATTTTGAGGCAGAACAATTCTTTTTTTCTGTCCGTTCAATAAGGGCTCATGTTTTGCTGAGACTGACATCATTTAAGACTCGTTAAACAAAGAAGCAACTGAAAACTGCTAATATGCTGAACTAATGTTAGCTACTTGTTACGCTCTGACCGCACGAACCCACTTTTTGTTGTTATGCTAACGGTGACACTAATCGCCACTCCTCGCATGTGCATTAATTTGGTTTGGGTTACATGTAACCCATGAGATTTTCAAAAGGGTTGCCGAGTTTAGGGTACATGTAAACAGTTCATTCGGAATCTGCAATCGGAATGAACTCATTTGGACTGACTAAAATATTTGCACGTAAACATAGGCAATGTTTAGTTGCCAAACAAAAACAAATGTCAGTGCTACCGAATCATAAGGAGAAAAAGATGTCTCGTTTGAAAACCAGCAGC
Organism: Olivaichthys viedmensis; assembly: GCA_028565825.1. Classification (NCBI taxonomy): domain Eukaryota; kingdom Metazoa; phylum Chordata; class Actinopteri; order Siluriformes; family Diplomystidae; genus Olivaichthys; species Olivaichthys viedmensis. Next base: position 17,189,805 of record JAOUQW010000019.1, on the reverse strand, counting down.
TGCTCCAATCACATCTCTGGAGAGCCTACAGGCCATTTGTTTATATTTAACTAAAATACTCTTGGGAAGGCCCGAGTCTTTGCAGCAGGAAGAAAGTCCAAACGCATGGGATATAAATAGAAGACAGGGAAGAAATACCAGCAGTATGCTAGTATTTCTTAAGCTTTCTTTATTTTACATTAAACATTCCCTGAGAAGGACATGGACGAGACATAATCCTAGTTAAAACTGTGAATATGACTGGAGCTTGACTGAGTGACAATAGCAGCTTTGTATTTCCAAGTCTTAAAAGTTGGTTAATAGTTGTTTAAGAGGAAATGCCATTAGCTAACAAGAGAGCAGTTTCATACATGTCCCACACGTATATAAATCACATGGCCAAACTCGACTGATCGATCTATCCATCTTACTAGCTACATCCTGCAGTCTCTGATGTCCAACAGCTCATCATGTGACCTTTCCTCAGCCAGCACTTTTAGCAACTGAGTGAGCAATGCATAATTAACTCCCACCCAGCAGACTTTATTGGCTCTGGGGGCGGACAGGACCGTTTTCACAAAAGAGCCGTTGTAAAAATAACCCCAAGCTCTCCTCAGGGGAGGGAAACAACAGAGGATAATGGGTTATAACCAGTGGTCCCAACGGGGCTCAGATATTCCAATGATCCCTTGAGTAATGTGTTCTTGAATGACAAACATGCCTGATCTGTCAGTGGTGAGAACAAGATATTTAACCCATCAAGCATGAGGTAACAGTGTTGGTCAATCCATGTGTGCTTGTGCAGCCATTGTGTTGGTGTATTTTTGGACTTACATGATTACTGGAAACGATTCAATAAATAAAAAAATAAAAAACTCCAATATGTTTGACGACATCATTTTAACGATGTTAATTCATACTGTAGCATTACCTTGGACCACTCCCCAGGGATACTGTCTGGCCCTCAATGTCTTGTTCCCGACTTTGACCTCCTCAACACTGCCCACTACAGCAAAGGGTAGATGAGCCTGGCAAAGCAAACAGATGTTATCATATTGATACCGTATATATGGCTACACATCTCCTTCCAAAAAGGAAGGCCAATGTTGTACATTTGTTGAAAAGATTCAGCAGCACATTTAAAAGCATGCGTCGGTGAAAAAGTGCCACGGTGGCTAACAAGGAATAGAAGCTGAAAGCCACCAGTCAACATAATTTTCAAATTTGGACGCATTACTGCTTTAATCGCGGTTTTTACTTTATAGCCTACTGCAGAATTTGGTGAGTAAAGACATTTAGCACAAGTTATATGCAAGTACAAAGTACAAAACAGAAACTAGAATATTTTGGACAAAGTGAATTTAAAAGAGGTTACCACTATACGTCCACCAAAACCACTCTACATGACTCAGAGCAGGTATACGCCGGTATTTAGTTTTCATATAACAGCAATTCCCCCATTTTTTAACGACGGTTCACGATATTACCACAATGTTGTATTTTAAAAATATACTTACTTGCCAAAAAATTATTCCTCAGTTCAAAGCACTCAGAATGACAGTTGTGTCCTCCATGTTTGTCAAAACAGAATAATGGGATTTCCTTTACTAAGAAAGATACATTCAAGGTTGCCCTCAAACCAGGCCAAAATAAGGAACTTTAAAAAGACAGCTGTCCTTATGCTGCCTTCCGAATGCTAGCGGTTTTCTTGTATAAATTAGAAACTGGTAGAAATTTGTTAACTGATAGAGATTTTTTAAGATATCGTTGCTATCGCAGCTGAGCCATTCAGTCTGCTTTAACCATTGTTTCAGACGAAACACGCCACTTCAACACTGCTTTTGTGTGCTTCAAATCAGTGCCCATAATAATCAATGTGTGTCTTCACACCAGCCACAGTTGTGTCAAAAAATGTGGTACCGCTGCGCAACTTCGGCTGGCGTGAACACGCATGGGTGCCGATTTGAAGAACACAAAAAAAAATGCGTTTTCCGCATCCCATTTAAAATTGAGTGACACATGAAGACTGTAGCTGTAATCGATTTCAATTTTCAATTATATTTATACAACTCATGTTACTGTTCCTTGATAAAGTCATTTCACATGAACGCCCCGGACGAAGAAAGATACTAGAACCAAGTGCACAAGGCTATTTAGTGGCTATTAACTCTGCTTCATTATAAGATCCATTGTATCCCTTGAACTACTGGAAACTCAGGTGTGTATTTTGTACATGAAGCGATTCAGTATCTTTCAGGCCCAAGCAGTTTTCTGTACATTAAATGACACTTACATTCATTGAAGAGTTGATCTCTGCCACCGCTTCATCGTCCGTGGGGAACTGGTAGATCTGAACGCCGTTGCTCACAAGCTCGCTCATGATTTTGATCTTGAACTTGTGCAGTTCGCTCTTAGAAATCGTGTCGGCTTTTGCAATAATGGGAATTATGTTCACCTACAGAGGGAACATGACCGACGCATTATATAAGAAATAGAAGAACTTTATAAAGCAAGGTTCTAAAACACCAGTCTCCTGCCTCAACACACCTGATGAAACAAATGCAAGCTTGAGTTGGGTGTGTTGGAGAACATGTTACACCAGGAAACACTTCCTGACTTTATTGAGGAATAAATGACACAGTTATACTGAATCCCGAATGGCGTTCAAGAGATTCCCGCCCCTAGTGAACAGATACTGCGTCCCAAAGAAGAGTCACTAAAAAGATGTTATAACTTTGTCCTCGGTAGCTAGCTATTCAGTACTTTATTCAGTAGATAGCCTATAGCCTGTTCGCTAATAGGTTAATTAGCGGTTCGTACGAGAGATAACGTCGATGAATTTACGCTTTATCGATCGATCAATCAAATGTTAATATTTGTAAATCAACTTGCTGCCTGAATCAACTTCAGTGTCAAATTTGACTTTTAAAAACTAACAGTTAAGATACGTCTTTATGCTACATTACAGCCGTGACTCTCAGAAAAATCTGCCTCCCCTGACAATCCCTTCATTTTCTCTAATGAAGGAAAATATGGAAAGGGCAAAATGTAACTCAGAGCAATGCTCATCAAGCATTTCCTGTTTAAAGTTAGTTTTTTTTTAAAGCGCAGAGGACACGAAAGATATGCAATCTCGAGAGGGCCGTCTTGCTGTTGGCCACTTGCCGAACGTCACGGTACCATCTGTTCAGTATGCACCATGCAACCTCAAAACACACAAGCTACAGCCAGAATCCCAGTACTACACTCTGCCATTTCTCACTCTCCATCAACCTCCCTGTTGTCATCACAATCCCTCGTTCCGAGACCGAGAAAATGAAAAATTGATCTCCCCCTTTACCAACAGTTCAGACTGGGGGAAGCCTAGTGTCCCAGATTTTCTAGCATGTGCTAATCAATACTTCATCCAAAATCAAGTACAATTTACACAAGACTCGACAACGCAACAACGTGCTTAACAAGAGAAACAGCCGCTTTCCCTGGTTGAGGCCAAGGTAATCAGTGAGCTGTTTATTTTATTGTAAGCAAACTGGATACTGGGATTGGAAAATCTGATTACTAATATCAAGTTACTCTGAATACAGTATGCAAGATTGCAGCGCATCCATTAAATTAGCAGCAGCCAGTTACTATAATCAGTGTTGCTTAGGCTTAGTTCAGTCCAACAAATCTAACACGACTAACAACGAACAAAAGCTTATACGACGTCTGTTAACTAGCAGCATTAATGTTCATTCACTGATAGCTATATTAGCATGGCTTGGGCGAACCATTTCTTGATTTCTAGTACAGATTAAACCTCTATTGATGATTCCCGCTGTTTATCAGTTCTGCATACCTTACTGTCCAGCTTCTTCATTGTGACCAAATCCAGCGACTTGAGCGAGTGGCCTGTGGGAGCAATGAAGTAGAGGCAGATGTGGATTCTTGTGTCGTGGTAGTTGAAAAGCGAGCGCTTGATTTTCAGCTCTTCCTGCAGATAGTTTTCAAACTGTGTGTCGATGTAATCCACAATGGGCTTGTAACTGTAAAGATGAAAAAAAATTAAGCTTTTTTTTCTTTTTTTTTTTGAAAATTCTTTCCATCAGATTTTTGCAAAAGGCATTACTGAATTCATGCTATTAAGGAACATTCATTTAACTGTAGCGATCATTGAGATGTGCTACTCTTTCCAGTGTAGTTGGGGAGGAATGTGTTTTTTTTAAAAAGCAAAACACTGCTTCATTCTTTAAAGACTCTGACATTCTCCTTGTGGTAAACTCATGCTCCTCATATCTGAGAAAGCTATCTCGCGTCACATAACCCTTCCAGCAGTGTGTTTACAATGCTTGACCTTTCCCTTAACTTAAAGGGTCAGTCAAATATGCAGTCTCACAGCTGTAGGCCAAACCAAGTATTTCCTCTCTTTCTTCCTCCTTATCGGTCTTTCCTTACTGCTATTAAACTCAGACCGGGGGAGTTTTTGTTTTTTTTCCGTCTCTCCGGCAGGGCTGCATTCCCTACAAAGCCTCTTAAAGAATACGACTTATTCACATCTTCAAGCTAAAGGTAAATGTTTGCTTTTGCTAAACAACATATGGGGTGCTGAGCTCATGAGTGAAAATCATTCATTATGTTTATGCGCTCTTCCTAACTTTGAAATCTGAGCTGTGTGGGTCAGTATACTTTTTATTTATTTTTTATTCAAGCCATTTTGATATAGAGGACTAGTCAATGGCAGAGAAACTGGGCATTTGTGAATTCTTACCTCTCTTCTTTGTTGATCTGGTCCCCGAAGCCCACTGTGTCAACGATAGTGAGCTTGAGGTGGACATTGCTCTCCTGCAGGTCGTACGTTCTCGGCCGCAGGTACACGCCATTCTGGTAGTGACTGGCCTCTTCGTTCTCAAACATTGTGTTGAAAAGCGTGTTCATCAACGTGGATTTGCCAATGCCCGTCTCCCCTAATACAACAAGAGAGAGTTAAACAGTTCATCAAGTAAAAATACATGTAAGTAAATAAGTAAATGTGAATGGTGGAGACTAATATGACGATTTTTATCACATAGCTAATGATTACAGGGCACACAGACAAGCATATGACAAATATTCTGCATAACTGGTGAAGCTTTTGTCAGAAGCTGTAGGAAAGAAGTGCCTACCCACACAGAGGATGTTGAAGCAGAAACCCTGTGACACCGATTTGCTGACCAGCTGATCGGGCAGACTGTCAAAGCCAACATGTCCACCCAGACTGAGGTTCCGCTTCTGTTCATCCTGCAAGAACATCGGACAAATGATCATGTTTTGGTTGCATAACTGGGAAGACCTTATCAATCTACTGCGAGGACAAATCATCACTTGGATCACTTTTTTTGGCTTGCTATCAGATCTCAGTTCATACCGACTGCTTCAGTGCATTTAAGTGACACTTCACTGCATGTTAGTTCTGGATGGAGATTCATTGGGGAATGCATGTCCCGAGAAAAAAAAAAAAACACATCTCCAATCAAATGCTGCACCACAAAGAACAAGGCTATAATTAATCACCAGACAGAGAAAAGATTAATGCATCGATTAATGATTTCTGCTCCGGTTTAACAACTGCTGATGATCAGAAAAAGGGCAGATGTGTGTCTCCTCAACATGACCATATACATGTGGGGCTTGAGCCTGAAGCTATCTATCTATATCTGTCTCTGTCTCTGTCTCTCTCTCTGTGTGTGTGTGTGTGCATAGATACCAGCTGATGTCATCAGGCTCATCAGAGCAACGGTGCGGCTTGCGTCCTGACATGCCCGCCCCCCCTGTGTGGTTTAAAAAAAACTAAGGTAACAGTGGAAGAGCCTCCTTGGACCTCAAAAACTCAACTGCACACTATGTTTGGCTTTCAAGCTCAACATGACCTTCAACAAGAGTGAGGAACTGGATACTTAAAGGCATAATTAGAGATTTGTACCATCATTTCCATTTGCATTAATCTTACAATATATATTCATGGCCAGATATCTCCCCATGTTCTACTATTTTCTAGCCAAACAGGAAAAACTCAAATATTGTCTCAAATATTAAACCATAAAAAAAAAAAAAAAAAACCCCATTGAGATCAGAAATGCCCAAACGCTATTTAAGCTTCAGAAAACAGTGCAGTAATTTCATCGTTCTGAATTCTCTTTCTGTAAATGTAACATTACATGCATTTCAAAGCAAACCTAAATATTTAAAAAGCATTAAATGCCCTACCCACGCCTGGGCTACGTCAAACAACAATAGGCTCCGCCCTTCTTTAGTCCGGCTGTCCATCATTTTGACAGGCCAATCAGCTTGGCTCATTAACACATACCACAGGGGGTGAACAACAACGCCTGCGACTTGGATGGAGTATGATCTCAGCAGATGGATACAGAGACCTCCGGTGGAGTATTGCAGATCCCCCCGCACCTCATGGAGGCGCGCGCACACACACACACACACACAAAACCATGTGCCCATGTGATTCACGTTCTGGCAGCAGACTGAGGCTGAGAGGAAGAGATGTGCAGAACGCAGTCTTACCTAAAATATATCTGTGCTCCCTCATTAACGCTCACACTCTTTGATGCAGACACACACACCCACTGGCCACAACTCCTCATGCTCATAGTATGTCGTTTTCTCACTGAAACTAATTCTGGTGGCATATGTGCTGGGCTTAAAATAAAAACAATTAATAAAAAAATCCCTGTGTTCCAACTAACTGTTGTATTGATGATTTTCCACTGAAACTCAGCTCCAGGAAGTGGCCTTTTTTTCCACCAACAGTTGGATATTATTGACTCAGTGCTGGTGTCACAGCTTATTCACACAGTCAAACAGGAAAGAGTCTCTACTGCTGATCTGAGGAGCTTTTTCAGACCCTGAAAGCAGCATGAGGCCACTATTCACAACACTGTGCAATACGCCATTCTGTGCTCATTTCCCTCAGAATTGTCAAAGTTGATTGTAAAACACTGGATTGTATTTTTATGGACCAATTAACCTAAAGGTACTAATTGTGGTACTCCCCGAGTGGCGCAATAGAAATGCATTCGCCCCATCGTTGGGAGATTGCGAGTTCGAATCTTGACGATGCCACAGCCATCTGTGGCCAGGAGTACAAGAGAGCATAATTGGCCCTGCTCTCTGGGTGAGAAGGATGGCATTACTCTGTCTCCCCTGTCAATTAGAGCAAGACTAGCCAATTTGTGGGCGTCTGTCAGCTCATGCACACAGAAGAGGGCAGTTAACGCTTTCCTCCATGTGTGTTCAGCTGCTGTGCGACGTTGCATGAGCAGCAGTTTGAAAAGATGCGGTGTCATGGAGGAAGCAAGTGTTAACCTTCACTCTTCCCGGTTGGTAACTGGTGTGTGATTGGGGAGAACTAGCAAGTGGGTGGGAATTGGCAATGACCAAATTGAGAGAAAATGGGGTAAAAAAATAATTTAAAAAATATATATATATTTTTTTACTTACTGTTACTATACTTATTTTTAGGCCTGCCACAATTATTACATAATTGTCTAATTGCAATTATATAAGCTGATCGCAATTTTGTAATCCTGTGTTCCCATATAATTATAGTCAAACAGAAAACATGTTTTGTAACAGTAATATTTAGTGGAGTTGTAGCTTAGCCAATATCGCTAAAATGTGCTGTAGATGACAAGGATATGGCCTGCTCTTGCCATAGTACATTATTAATTTACATCGTTTTTGCTCTAGTACATATTCTTTATCTGTATCCAGCATCTACAGATATTTTTTTTTGAAACACTATGTTGCGCAGATTTTTCTTAAACCTATGTTTGCTCCAAGAGTACTAAGGATATTCACTGTAACAGGGTGTATGTGAACATGTTTATGCATTCGGCGTAAACACGATGTTGACTTTGGCTACTTATGCACATTATGTGACAGTGAATGTGAAAGCAAAGGCGTCAGGCCACCGTGTGCAGCAGCAAACAGTCAGTAGTGGCCACTGTGCCATGAGACACTACAAGTGTCCATCCTATCTATATCAAACGTGAAAACGAGTAGAAGCATGTGGTTACAAAATAAACCACTGACCTACATAAAGCAAAAATAGAAATTAGATTAGCTTTCCACTTCAAGTGCAATGCTAACAGAGCACTCATTTTCTTGCCTCTATCTTTATAATTAGATCCTCTATATCCCAACGTGGTTAGAACAACAATTGATTTGTTTATTGTCCCTCGGACCCAAGACTCCAATTAATTCATAAAAACTAAATACTCAGATAAGAATTTCTCTCTTTACGTTACACTGTTATATGATAATTGATCAAATGAGAATAAAATGACCCATACTAGTCGAACTGTTAAGTAAATGAATGCTCAACATGTGACGGGTTTGAAATAAGAGCATCTTTCTCTACTGTGTGTGTGGGGACAGTGAACTTCAAACTTTTAAAGCTGCTGTGCTGAACGATGGGCCACTCATGAAGGACAGACGGTTGTGAGGGATGAACAGGCCAATGTCCAAACACAGATCAATATAACCACATGCATTTCTAATCAACCGATGATCAGGGAAAGCACGCGACTCTGCGTTTTGCCAGTATCTAAAGATGGCTTTGCAGAGTGCATGACTTCCTGATTCCATTCCCACATCCATGTTCATATATATCTGTGCAGCAGATCATTCATGTTGACCTGTCTGCTACATACAGATGTACAACGCTGATTGCTAATACTACTTTCCAGAATCTCTCAAGAATATAAGATGCGGCACAAAGTGAGTTGTGAGCAAACTTTGATAAGCAAACAGTGTTTGTTTGGGTGTGCCCCTCCCTCTCTCTCTCTCACACATGCACATGCACAGCTTTAAAAAAAAAGCACATTTCAACACTCAACCCAAGGGGCTGCAGGGCAACAGTCACTGCTGTTTTCTTAGTTACAAAAAAAAACCCAGGTCCTGGGCCCAGCACTAACCCTGCTATTTCTTGGCATCAGGATTGAATAGACTCTGCACGTCCACAGCACACTTCTTGTTTCAGCAAAGCATTATGAGAGCCAGTGCAGGGATTTACTGATAATCAGCTTATCCTCCCCATGCAAACGCACCCTCACCCTTGCTTTGATCACCTGCAAGGAGGTCAAAAATAGAATCCCACCAGCAGACATGTGCCAATATTGCATTTTTAAATCTTGATGTTGAATTGTTATTTTATTTCTACCCTATTTTTCTTCCGATTTAGTCGTACCGACTAAGTAGTTCTTTCCATTGCACAACAGCTACTAATCAGGGAGGGCGAGGGCTAAGACGTGCTTTCTTCAAGACATGCGAATCCACCGCATCTTTTCGAACTGCTGCTCATGCAATGTCACGGTGCAGTTGAAGGTGCTTGGAGGAGAGCACTAACTGCCCTCTTCTGCATAAATGTGTTAACAGAGGCCCATGATTGGCTAGTGTCACTCTGATTGACAGGGGAGAGCAGAACGCCATCCTTCCCACCCAGAGAGCAGGGCCAATCATGCTCTCTCGGACTACCGGCCACGGATGGCTGTGGCTTTGTCTGGATTCAAACTTGTGATCTCCGGACGATAGCAGAAACCCTAAACATTTCTAATAGTTTACGGTTAAGGATGTTAACAGTTAAGCGATTAGGCAAAGCGTTAACCAGCAAATAAATTGTCCGATCAATGCTATAGGTCAAAAAGTTTCCAATAAACAATGTTTGAGATGTCAATCAGCAGGTTCATCATTCCAGTTGTGAGGAACGTTCCTGAGTTGTACATCTACACTGTAGCATTCTCAGCTGTCTTGCTGTCAACGGAGTGTGTACTAGACCGTCCCCTGAACATGTACACACAACTGGAGTTAGGAACTGTTTAGATCTATTATGTTAACTTATTTATCTAATGTTATCATTTTACTGTTGGGCCTAGCTAGCTTAGGATAAATGAACATGAAATGTAAGCTGCGTTTCTGTTAGCTCAAGTTAGGTTAGCCTATAGTCCTATTAGAAAAACCATGAACTACCACGTAGCTACCACAATCTTAATGTTATCCATTGTAAAAATAAAACTGTAATAAGTGTATTGTGTTAGTTACGTTAGCTCGCTATCTTAACGCTGCATTTTTACATTATTTTGATTTAGCTAGACTACCTAGCTATGAATTGGGCAACGCAGCCTACTAGCTGCATCTGGTACATTCATTTAGCCCAAGGGTTTTCTTTTTTCATTTTTCATTTAATAAAGCTTTGTTTCCAAAGTTTTTTCCTGGTCATTTTGATTCATTTCGGACTAACGACAGCCGTTTAACGGCAACAAGAATTTGCCAAAATCTGGATGATTTACAATAGCCTATGATTATGATAACCCAGCCGTGCAATTGGAAACAGCTGCACGCCGGTCCCAAGCCCGGATAAATGGGGAGGGGTGGAGAAAGC
>JAOUQW010000019.1:17139138-17149138 GCA_028565825.1 Olivaichthys viedmensis | reverse complement strand
GCACCGTACTAAATAGTATGCCAACATAGTACGTTATAATACAGCGTTGTTTGATAAGTATTTATTATGTAGGTTTGAGCAGGTGCAGTGTGCAGGGCCAGCATGCCTGAGCCCTGTACTCCAGTTCCTGAGCTTTTTCACCTGCTGCAGCTTTTTTTTTAAAACTCGTGGCATGAACAAAAAGCCTTTAAATATCCAGACTTATTAATATCATATTACAGTGTGATCATTAAAACTATGCAAAAAAAAAAAAAAAAAAAAAAAAAATTCCTTGCTGATATGTGAAATAAAACTGATTTGTGAAATGTGAACTGAAGTGACCTAATTAAGTTTAAGAGCACTGAAATGCCTCAACTCTTTTTGGGAATGCTATGGTTCAGCTATGCAAGCTCTACCAAGCGTCTTGCCATGTTCATTAGTCTAATTCACTATGCACGTTTTATTATAACTTAAGTAAAGCACATACATTTACTTACTTTTGACACATAGGATCTCTTTATGTGTATATAAATATTAATTATGCAGACCCCCTTGTCTTGCCTTGGATCAGAAATAAAGAATGGAATATATTAAATACATCCCATATTATGATCACTATTAGTTTTACCATGTTACATGATTGTGTAGGGGGAAAATATGTGATTAGACATTGTTAGCAAAAGAAAATGTAACTTTAATCCCTTTTGAACTCAAAGGTGTCATATAAGGTGTAGGATATAATTAATGAAAATATCAGAGTAGACCAGGGGTGGTGGGTTCTAGAGTGCACTGACTGGGTGGGCGTTACAGCACTTTAGTTGGGCATCCAAGTGGAACATAATTATAGGTTATTGAGATGTGGAACCCAAAATTGTCATCTCAAGACGTTAACGTTATTTAAGTGCAAATACAGCAAAATACAGAATTAAACTACATTAAACCAAACGTTTACAAGAACACGAAAAAGAGAAAAGTGAAAGCTTGAAACCGTACGCATGAAGCATTAAGTGTTATTTAAATGAAGCTTTCCGGTCTTCGCACACTCACAAGGCTTATGTCACATGAGTTATGTGAAATGGCCACACGTCTGGCCAATCAAAAAGGAGCACAAATACTAAGAAAAAAAACACCCTTTTGTCCCTAAATGTTTGATTGTTTGGGCAAGAAGCAGGCTAGAGTGGGTAGGCCCATGGGTAGGCCAAAAAAAAGGGAGGGAAGGGGAAATTAGGCAAAAGGCTGCCTGAATAAATACATTTTTAACCCAGATTTAGAAATAACCGAACCCCTGTACCGTACAGTTTTTGAGACTCTGTGGGAAAAAAGCTCTTTCACCTGCTGCAGATTTCTTAACTCGTGGTATGAGCAAAAATTCCTCAAAAGGAATGAGCCAGGAGGGTTATGAAAGGCCACACATTCACACAAATATTAGGTAGCTGAACCATGTAGGATTATGGCTTTGCATGTTAGCACAATTTTGACGATACAACCAGCATCTTGTGTAGGGTACATAAAAAGGCTGCCATTCAAAATTATCTTGAGAATTCTACACACTGCATATAGCATTAACTAGAGCAGACTCACTAAAGCAACCATTGCAAGTCTCCATGTCGTGTTATCATCAGTAGTGTCATTTCTTTATCATTTACCAAGAAGAAAAAATCAACGTAGCTTCATTCTTAACCTAAAACCTACAAAATTTGCTATATGGCTTTAAGGTGCAGGGATAAGATTTTGATGTGCAATAAATTCGTGGGAATTGTCACCAGTAAGGTGCTTATTTTCAGGCAGCATTTAGCCTGTCCCATTCAGAAAAAAAGATTGAGGACAGCTGGTTAAAATAACCTCACAAATGTTCCATGAACGTTTGAAAAATCATCACTCCATGTGAGGGGTTATTTTAGCACTGTACTCATTTAAACAAACACATGCACACTGTTACATAAGCTGGTAACTAAAACTGGCCACTGTAAGTCCTTTAATTGTTTCTTCAGCAGTTTAAGTACCTTTCAAGGTCCAGGTTTGATGTAATTCATAAAAATGCTACAGAAATAGAAAAATCAGCTGGTGCCTGTAATGAGAGCTTTGATCTGGGAAACTTTCCGACAGGATATTTGAGCAGACAGCATGTAATCGAGAGTCCAGCGCCGCATTTCCGCCACCAGAAAGCTATACAAATTCTGTAGGTAGCGCACATTACGAGAGATAAGAAGCACTAGAGACATTTTTATGATATTATCCTGTGAAGGAGGAAAAAAAAAACAGATGAACTTCAATAATCATATATATTTTATTCTCAATACAGCAAAATACAAAGAATATTTGCAACAGACTCAGAAAACCCATTAGTATCCAGTAATACTCACTTCACAAAAAAAAAAAAAAAAAGTTTTTTAAATTACAAGTTAGGATAATCAAGGCTCATGAGAGTACCTTTAAATCATAAATCATATTGCATCCATTATATATATGTAAATTTCTCATCAATCTCTTCAATACCTTAAACTGATTTGGACTATATTGAATTGCCTTTGCAGACATAATCTGTATGTTGTAAATCCTAAAATGAGTACAACATGTACACATTGAGAACAGCTGAACGTACACAAATGCCTCAGAAACGTCTTAGAAGGACCGCACAAGCTACAGCTGTCCTAAACATATTAGTTGACGACTTCCTTAGGTTTCACTTTCCACATCTCATTTCAACAGGATTCATAACAGACCCTCGATATCAACTGAATGACAACGATCATCATTACATAAAACATAAGAAGCATTTCTAAGAATTTGATAAATGATAAAACACATAAAACAGCACTATGGATGTGAAAAAAAAGGAAAAAAAAAGACAGTATGGATGTGATTGGGGAAAGCACACAGTATTGGTGTGATTGGGAAGGGAAAAAAACAAAACAAAAAATAAATAAAAACACGACATACAGTGTTTAGTCCAAGATCAAGAAAAAAAAAAAGGGAAGTTCAGTAATGACAAGTGTGTCTAATATTCACATTCTATTTACAACTTCATACAAATGGTAAACTGCCATAAAAATTTACCCTAAAAGAGACATTATATGTACATTTGTACAGTGTAGCATTTAAATAGAAACATGCAAGTGTTTTCGTTTTTTTATAAGATGTCAGAAAAAGTCTTACCCTGGTTTATAGTTACAACAAGATAATTATTAATTAATTTGAATCTGGAAACAAACTCATCTAAAAGTAGGAAGAAAAGATAGAAGTTGCGTTAAAAAAGAAACATTGAAAAAAAAAAAAGAAAGAAGAATATTTAGTGGCAGAACTTGATCACCTGTAGGTTTTCTCACCCTGGAACTTGTTGAAAGAATGTAGTGCATAAGTTAAATATGCAAGTAAGTAAACCCTGTTCATGATCGGTGGGCTCTGTATAATGGTCTGTAATCTCATAAAAATAAAAAATAAAGTAAAAAAAAAGGTTAATTCCACCCAAAACTCTTGGTCACTCCATATTTGCCTCCTCACAAATATTCTGAAAGTAAAATATGCTACGTTCCTTTCCAAGCCAAAAAGCTTCAAAACAAAAAGCAAGCGTTCTCAGTCTCAGAAAGCAAGACAAAACATCTTCTCTCAAGGCATTTGCAACAATTAACGGAGGCAAACACGGAATATCTTCGGGTGGATTGTCCCTTAAAAGAAGGACATATTGGAAGAAACTCTTAACAGTTGTACTTAAACTAATAGCTTAACGTCAATGTTTAATACTTTCTGAAAACATGAAACATGATTTGTTGAACTACTGCCCAAGTTAGTTATGAGAACTGTTAAAGAAAAAGGCCTGCATAGACAGATTTCTTCCTCAACTCTGAATGAGTGCAAGAAGAAATAACAGTTTGTCCCTACAGAGAAAACAGGGAGCCGATTAAAAAAAAAAAAAAGAGAGAGAAAAAAAAGGTTTCTAGTGCAAAAGATGGTATATTTCCAGCATTTAATACGCTGCAGACTAAACCAAGTAACTTAAACCTTAAGAGATATTAATCCTCCCATTTTGGACCATCACAAATGTTTAACCCTATACACTTTTAGCCTACGATGCCTGACTTACTGCAACACAGACAAGAGGAGACAGCTATGGAAGAATACGCCTTTACAAGTAAAACGGCTTATATTTTCTGGCCAGGTTTCTAGTAGAACAACTTAATACGCGATATACTTTGCATTGTATGTAAAAACTATAAATATAAAGTCAATGTATAATAAATATATTCCTTAGATGACTCCTTCCTGTTAAATGATTTGTAGTAGACAAATGACTATGACGTTATAAAGGGAATCCCAAAATTGACATTAAATATTTAAATATGACAATTTCATATACAATAGAAATACATCCCATATTACAACCCTGTATTCAAGATGAAAAACAAATAACATTCCGTGAATGAAAATGTAACTTTGAACAAAGGCAATTTTCTGTATCTAAATAAAATATATATACTAGGCCAAGTACTGGAACGGCAGTAATAAAATACTCATGTGCTTAGGAAGAGAAAAGCTGTGGATTAAGAGATTCTTCTAAAAGTCTAAAAGCCAGCACAAAGGAAAATTTACATCTGTGTGTTGTGATCTGGAGAAACGACCAACCAAGTCCAGCATATAACTGAAAGTGGAAGATGCAAAAAATCTGGGGGGCGGAAAAAAAATACAAATAAAATCAATCTCTGTTATGATGCCTTAAGTCCTTTTGGTCAAGAAAGCAACACTGCTGACATATTCAACGTTGTCATGGTTAAGGACCGTTAATAAGGACGATGGCCACATCAGATCAACCTCAGATGACTGTTCGACTTACCGCCTGTGTAGACAAATGATATTTTGTGCATGCTATGATATCGCTCTGTGATGCAGTTTAGCCACACCGGTTTCTGTGCATGGCATGGAATACTTTCTTTATGGATTACAGCTAAGTCAATTAGCATTCCACAGCCTTGCCCCATGATGCATGCCTCCTGTCTAACAATTCAACTTGGTTCCAGGACCAACCCATGTGCATGAACAAGTTTTTGTAACTCCTAGGTTTTCTGTATATCATATACAAGGCACAAAACGATAAAAGGACAAACCCTTAGTTTTTAAAGCACCTTTGGTTAAAGGGAGGTACGTTGGTTTAAACAAAGAACCCAAATGAACGTCAAGATACCATAAAAGGTGTTGTTCTCTGTTCACAGCTGTAGAAGTTAAAAAAGGAAAAAAACTTAAAAACAAACTGAGATCAAGTAAGAAAACGAAAGATGGCTTTTTTTTTCTTTTTTCTTTTCTTCTTCTTCATCTCCCAGAATGATCCAATGATGCCGACAAGACGTTGCAGCCCAAGAATGCTCAGCTGAAAATGTGCATTTGGTCACGTCTCCATGAATAAGTACAAGGGAAGGGGGCGGGGCTATCCAAATAGCACGGTGTTGCTCAGTCAGGTTATTTTTTTTTTTGGCAAGCTGGTGTTGAAAATGGACACAGTGTCACAGATATGTCTGAGGCAGATTAAGTTTGAGAGTATCGGGTGTAGTTGTGTTGTGTGTAAAACGGGGATGGACAACATGGGCGGTAAATGCAAGAAAGGCAGAAAGGGAGGAGGGAATGAAGGAAGTGGGAAAGTGTTACGAGATGAGCTTGGCGTCGAGCCGGAGCCAGTGGAGACCTTGCCGCGTGTAGCGCACCAGTTCAGTCATGCTGCTGGTGTTGAATATCAGCGGGGCCATTGCCTTATCTAGCTCAGTGAAGAACTCTGAGAAAGAGAAAGAGAGAGCGAGAGAGAGAAAATGACTCGTTTAAATCTAGAATCTTAATCAAAAACAGGGTACGACTGAGGGTTTTTGGAAATGAAGCAATCAGAGGGAGGTTCCACCTTGAGGCCCTCATCCTACCTCTTTGCTCCTTGGCCAGCTGCTCGGCCTGCTCCCACACCTCGGTGGCGTAGAGGAAGTTGGAGGTGACCTGCACATAGCTGGCAGCCATCTGGTGGATGCGCTGTGGGATGGTGACGGAGGAACTGCTGCCCTGGCTCGAGGAGCTGCTGGAGGAGTAGCTGCCCGCGCTGCCCGGGGACACCTTAGGCGACACTGGGGACGGCATGCCCAGTGCTTTGCTGGAGGAGAGGAAGAGGAAGCCTGTTTAAGGGCCAACGTCTGTCTCAAAGATGACCATCAATGCACAAAGTACAAAATGTCACAAAAGTGGAGAACGATGATGGGGAAAAAAGGAAAAAAACAAACAAAAAAAGAACGTTTGTTGTGATGCCTTAGGTTCATTTGGTCAGAAATGAAACATTGCTGACATGGTCAATGTTGTTACAGTAAGAACTATGGCTACATCAAACTCGTGTGAATGTGGCATTATGAGCGGTTATTAGTTCCCAAAAATGGCCGATAAGTTAGCGTCAGTTCAACGTCAGCATAACTGTAACAAACCCATAGATTAAAAACACAATTATTTTAATAAAATAATAAAAATGTTTAATAAATCAGGTGCAGTGTGATCCCCTTTATCAGGATCAGGGAGAAAGATTTAGATATTAAAAGCCAGAGAACTTAACTAAATGAAAAAAAGAAAAGAAAAAAAAAGCATAATCAGATTATAGAATTTTTTTAATTTAATTCGGCGGTTAGAAGACTCGCTGAAATGTAGGGAAGTTTATCATCAGACACTGCAAAATCGTACAAAACTAATGAACATGAGTAAAATAAGGTCGTCTTACTTTCCCATCCCAGGAGATGGAGCTTGAGTATTACTCAATGAATTCTGAAATGTAAAACATACATACTCGATTACGAATCACAGAATCACTGCACATACCCACTAACAATTTATTTTTAAATAAATGAACTGTTATTTCATACTTGTTCTGTACAGGCCCAAGCATGTTAAGAGAATTTCCAAAACAAAATGCATACGGCTGTAATATGTGAGAATGAATTAGGTTTAAAGCTACAGTGCATAGAATTGTTTGTTAAAAAAAACAAAACAAAAAACTTTATTGAGTCAGGGGAGAACATATACTATAAAACATGATGTTCCTGGGCTGAGTCACCATGACAACCCTGGAATAGTAACTCGCAGTAATTCACGGTCAGCGCTGTCGGGCTTGAATTGGCGGGAAATTTTTAACGCACACGTCCTCAGCCAGCTCGGATACGCACGCCCGAAACAAATGCGGCCCAAGACCCTCCCCCAAATTTCTGGCACGGCTTAACACAGAGCCTTTCTTCGTTAACTGTCTTTGAGCCACAAAGACGCACTGAGCCCCACAGACAGCTTTTAAACTCACTCCGCATACCTCATAACAGAGAGGAGCCTTTCCCCTTTAACAAGGCCTAGTATTTTAGCTAGTGCACTAGCTGGATAGCTTGCTACTACCGGCTTTGTGCCATGTTCTGATCGCGCAGAACAAAGACGGTTTGCTCCTTCACCTAGTACTCAGTGGAACACTTGGGAGCACACTTCTGGAACACTTGGGAGACCTCGATAACGGCGGCAGCTATAATTACATCTTCTGGTTTGGGCAGCGTCCCAAACACGTGCTAGTAGAACGTCAGTACACCAATGGTGTCTATACTATTCAGTGCGCAGAATGTGGTTTGTTTGTAACGCAGCCCTGAATTCTCATTGAATGCGTATGACTTGCCTCTCACAGCCTTCGGATTAATTCACGTGGCGGTGACTGACGCGGCACAACCCACGTTACGAAATGTTCAACCAGTAGCTTGCATGTCAAGTGCATGTTCATCCTGCAGCTTTGATTTGAGCAACGAGTAATAAAGTTACCTTCAAATGTTCTGTGAGTGTCTTGGAGTACTTCAGTGCACTTTCCTTCCTCAGTTTGAAGAGTCTTAAGTAGAGGAGAGATTGGCACCTCAGGCTACAGGGACGCAGAGGGTGAACAGGTTACAATAAACAAAAAGATATTAAACCCATATAATCAAAGCAAAACTGGGACTTCTGTTGAGTTTTTTGGGGGCAAAGGAGTGATCTCATCTGTAAACACTACATGTTGTCCCGTGTGTTTACTGTATAGTGTATATTTGCACTCGTCCTCACTGTCGTGCATTTGCACTTTATAGTCCTGTATAGCATGCTGCTGTATTGTTGCGTGTTGCACCATGGTCCTGTAGAAACGACATTTCATTCCAATGTACACAAGCTATATGGAGGAATGACAATTAAAACCTACTTGACTTGAGACTTGGACTACTGACTTGAGACTTGAGTATTTAAATTATTTTGCACTGATTAGTGTGTCCCTTTTTTTGCAGTAAAAAAATTAATAAAAATACAATGCACAATTTATGGATCTATCTAGCTTTCTGCTTGTTAGTCATCCTGAATAACTGATTTTTCATCCGTACGAGCCAAGGATTCCTCAACCAGTAAACATCAGTGACCTCTGCTCTAAATAAAGCCATAAACTGTACATCACACTGGTGGCATCAGACCTTTCACCATTGCATTCAAACCACAACTGACTATTCAAATCACATGCTCCAGAGTCTACATACGCCAGGTTTACATCATGTCTTGTAGAACCCATGTAATTTGTTCACCTACCACAACACTGCCAGTCTTTTGTCTGCTAAAGTAGCGTCTGGTGCCATATAGCTCTTTAATTTCATAGTGTACCTAAAAATAAAAACACACATACATATTCATGTAGGGGAAAAAAAACACATGAGAAAACACACACAAACACCACATTTTTAACCTTTAATTCATTTGACTTTGCTTTCATTCATTTTGGTCAACATCTGCTGTTTGAACTCGGCCTTTTAAATAAACTCGAGTTCTTGCAGGAAAGGATTAAAACGTTATTAGATCTTCACATGGTGTAAAGAGGGCACCTAGAGGCTGCAGATGAAAGTGCAATCAAAATGCATACACTAGTACAAATCACACAACCAGCTCTGGAGTGAGTACTACTTACTTAATGAGTTCCACAGTTTCAGCATACATGGGGAAAGGGGACTTGGCTTCCTGGGCACTTTTCTCTAAGGCGTTGCCACACTCGATGAAGGAGACCACAGCATCCAGGTAATACACAGCTTTTTCAAATCTGTCCATCTTTAAGAGCGAGGAAAATGCAGTACCTTATAATATCTTTTAAAACTTAAAGCACTAGAGTCTCAGTAGAATTATGCATGCCTGGTTTATCATTACATGTGTGTTCCATCACGTCTGATGGACAGAGAAATACAATTTTGCAAATAAGCAGACGTGTCGAGAAGACCATAAATCTAGAGACTAAAACTTGGATTATTACATATTAAATACATATTAAACTAGCTCAGAGAAGGCGTATTAGCTCCTTAAACACAAAGACATAGGCCACATAAATATCATATGGATTATCTCATAACAACAACAGGTGGCAAGTTGCTGAAGGAATAAACGCGTCCTTACCAGAGCGTCTGCATTGTGTTTCAGCTTCTTAGCTTCTTGGAGGTAATGGTCAGCAGAGTGAACCCTAAAAATGATAAACAAGGACGTGAAGTTATCCATCCTCATCTAACTACAGTTTTTTTTTTCTCCATAGGAAGCTTTGCACGCCAACTCTCGGGGTCGGTATGGCAAAACAAAAGTTTGCGCTGACATAATCTGACAAAATCTGCATTATTCCGATGTGGTGCTATGTCTCAATCAGCACAATAAAATGAACCAAGAACCACTACTTCAAGCTTGAGCAGTAAGAATGGCCTTCATCAAATAGACAAATATATACACACACACACCCCAGAGTTGCTATTACTGGTGTTGTTTATTGCTGTTGCGCAAAAACAATTGGGCCTATACAAGAATGACATCATCAAGTAAAATCAATTATATCTGACTGGATTTTCTGTGTAAGGCGTCAGCAGAAAGTTCCGCCTATACGCTCACACCGGCACGCTCGCACTCTACGTTGGTCGCTCGTGGTCGTTCCCATCTTTAGTTTACTGCCGGTTGCCATGGTTTCACTGGTAGCGCCAGGCTAGTGCTACACAAACGACATGTACTGTAT
>JAOUQW010000019.1:17115976-17130062 GCA_028565825.1 Olivaichthys viedmensis | reverse complement strand
GATTGGCTGATTAGATAATTGCATGAATGAGAAGGTGTACATGTTCCTAATAAAGTGCTCGGTGAGTGTGTGTATAATATATATACTACGGCTTCTTAAGTTATCTCTGGGCCAACCAGTGACGTTACATTACTGCTATATTCACCCATCTTAGGTACAGATTGGAAAATGGAACTTCGTGTATTCCTTCACATTCTGCTTCAATACCTTGCTGAGGTGTTTCTTTTGGCAGAGTCCTGTTCTGCGTCGCTGTCTTCACTGCTACTAAGTTTCAGATCGTCGTGAAGAGTGCTGGAACACATTGACATGACACTTGTTAGACTGAAGCTATGCTGACTGAAAGTAACAAGCTGAGCATGAGTTTTCAGGACATATGAGAAGATATGAGAAGATCTGCTGTTTAATGTGATGTTTTTTTATTCAACTTTAGATGTTATAGGTCAGTACAATCAACACTGGAACCCTCATCAACAAAAACAGTTCCCAAAAATATAGTAGAACGATTCAAACTAATCTTGAACTCACTTGGACTGGTCGCCATCGCACGCCTTAGCCTGTTGACTGGCGGATGAGCCCTTTCCTGAGATACTTTTTTCTGAGAGGGATGGGAAGATGTTAGCTTGGATATATCTGCACTATTAAAAGAGACAAAATCTCAACCAAGCAGTGCTAACGTGGCGAACAATGAGTGAAAGACAACGTTGCCATATCAATTGAGATCACGCTAACCCACAGTGCGAATGCAACAATAATATATACTGTTCGTATGATACGAGACTTGATTGTCTTTAAAATATCATAATGCCACAATATTATAATTGCTCTACGATGCCGAAGTGCATCTTACCAAAGCAAATTCCATACGCCTCGTCTAAGCTTAGATGCGCTTGATGCATTTTACAGTTGGTTGAGCTAAAACAACACTAAATACTTGGAAATGATTAAGCCAAAGCTATCAATGTTTTCTCCAACGTTGAGAAGCTGCTTTGGTTGCACAAGGTTTTCTTACAAATTATATGAAGTTGCAGTGCTCCAATTACAGACTTTTTACCCTAGATTGAATATCATGTTGAATATTGTTTTTGTAAATATTATGAGGCCCTAAATCCTAAGTGGCAATACTGGATTTTATTGATCGTGAGCAACATTACCAAATTTT
Source organism: Olivaichthys viedmensis (assembly GCA_028565825.1). NCBI lineage: Eukaryota > Metazoa > Chordata > Actinopteri > Siluriformes > Diplomystidae > Olivaichthys > Olivaichthys viedmensis. The sequence goes on along the minus strand of JAOUQW010000019.1, from coordinate 17,128,903 downwards.
AAGACTCAAGTCAAACTACTATATTCCCCATACTTGTATAAAACATTTCAACTTACTGAGTCCTCCAAAACCTGTGTGCTGGGCATCCTGCAACACAGACAGATTTGTAAAAACTCAGAAAAGGTAGCAAGAACAGTGGTGTTTGATACAGAGAACTGACATACAGCACATTATCAGATTATTAACAATCCTTTCCAACTCTCTTACGTCATCAGAGTCGTACGGTAACATCCATTAGACACAGACTGCCTGATCATGCAAGCTGACTCAACGGTGACTCATTTTCCTAGAATTGCAACAGCTCTCTAAAATAACCTGCTACCCTGGTGTACACTTGGAAACGATACAAGGTAGGCGATGACGGTGTGTAGTGATTGTTATGAAATCCAGATTTCTGCATTAATGTCTGACCTTAATGGGGAAAGGAAATTTTGAAGGCTCAGTTTTGCAGGGAGTATGAATGGCTGTGAGCGGAGGAGGCCACGACTGGGTCATTTCCTGAGAGAGCAAAAGAGTGAAAGGAGGAGAGAGAGAGAGAGAGACAATATGATCTATGAAATAATATGGCAGGGGAAAAACCTGTCTCGAATATATAGGAGTAATTAAATTTGTAATAAAGCTTTTTATTAACAATAACGCATTTACCTTTAAAATCTCATCCACACAACTCACGTCTCCGGTCATGGATCCCTGCCAAAGCAAATAAAATTGATTGATGAAACTCAAACGATATCCAGAGCAATGAAGTCTCACAAACGCTCAATTCTCAGATTTTTGCATTTGGAGGAAATTGACACACTTCATGTTATAGTTTCCACTTTAATGTGGAACTTTCATTCCTCTGGGAGTTGATCTGCACTAAATTACTTGATTTTCCATAGAATAAGTTTCTCTAGACTCGTCCAGTGCCGTGTCTAATAAAACCCTTGAACAGATTTTCATGACTGGTTTAAGAAAGTGAGGTCAAATCTGTCGTTTACCAACCGATAAAGATTTTTTTAGGAAGATCTACAAGAAGTCATTTCATACATCTAGTTATTTAGTTCATTAGAATGTATGGGAATTACCTAGAGTAATAAATACTTAGATTCCAGTATGCCTCACCTCTACTGGTGCTGGGATCTTGAGCTTGGCAAGCGACGCTTTGCCATTGGCCTTCATTTCTCCAACACCGCTGCCATGTGACTGGCCTCCAAAGGACTCCGAGGAGGAAGAGGAGGAGGAGGAAGAGGTCTTGGGCTCAGCTGTCTCCTGGCCATCCATAGGCCTGACATAGGCCGTGGGCTTCTGCAGCATGGAACCTGGTTTGGACATGAGTGAGGGCGGGAAGGCCTGGCCCGAGTGCTGCCCACTGGGAAAGGTGGAAGAGGAAGAAGAGGAGGAGTGCACTCTGGACGGCGAGTCCCAATTGGCCTCGCGGTCTCTGGGCGATTTTGAGCGGTAGCGCTCCTTGCCGTGCTGCTCGGCTGCTAGTGAGCGTGAGTGGCTGGTCGAGTTCGTAGAGCCCTTGTGCTCGTGTTTGCTGGATTTCTTGCTACTAAAGTCACGTTCGTGCCGCTGGCTATTAGCACCGGTGCGTTGGCTAGTGCCGTGGCTGCTCTGATTGGCAGAACCCGAGCGGTTCTGAGACTTGGATAAAGACGAGGAGGAGGTTCCAGCGGCCGAACCGATAGGAGTCCATTTGTTGCTCTGATTCTGGCTGACTCCACCGCGCTGGTCAGCGTACATAGACTTCTCCTCCGAGGAGGAAGCGCTCGAGGCTTTGAGCTTAGACATAGGAGGCTCACCAATGGTTTCTTTCATTTCGTCGTAGTTTCCCAGCATGCTCTGGATGCGACTCGAGAGTTTGTCCTCCTTGCTGGACTGCATAGAGAGAAGAAAAGAAAAATAAGCATTTTTTTTCTTAAATATAGTTGGGGGGGGGGGGACATTCATTACAAACTACCGACTAAGAAACTACAGACTATGGAAAATTATGCAAATGAGCAGTTGGATTGAATAATGGTACTTACTACACTTAAAGATGGCCTTATGAAAAGGAAGGTAATAATTCAATATTCTTTGAATAACTTAAACCAGCATTAAAAGTAAGGTGCAATGATGTGCTAAATACACGCTAAAACTATTTGCCCTTGATATTTCGCTTTTTGATTCCTCCCTGATGACTAAAACACCCATTATTTGCAAATTACAGTTAAATTAAGATTAATAATACCCCCAGTTGCAAGAAAAAGTTTGTGAAGCCTTTGGAATTGCCTGGATTTCTGCATTAATTACTCATAAAATGGGGTCTGATCTTCATCCAAGTCATAATAATAATAATAATAATAATAAGACAAACACATTCTGCCTAAACTAAAAATGCACAAATTGTGTGAACCCTTGTATTTAACAGGTAGAACCTCCTTTAGCAACAATAACCGCCATCAAAGGTGGAGCTTTGTAGGTGTAGCTGCTGATCAGACTTGCACAACGCTGAGGAGGAATTTTAGACCATTCCTCTATTTAAAAAAGAAAAAAAGAAAAAGAAATCTTGATAAACAGCCCCCTTCAGGTCATGCCACAGCATCTCAATAAGGCTAATGTCTAAACTGACTTGGCCATTCCAAAGAATACATTTTCTTCTTTTTAAACCATACCGTTTTTGATTTTCTCGTGTGTTTTGGGTCATTGTCTTGCTGCATCATGCAACTTCTATTAAGCTCTATGTGACGGACCACTACCCTGACATTCTCCTGTAAAATTCATTCTGAATTCATTGTTCCCTCAATGATTGCAAGCTGTCCAGGCCCTGAGGCAGCAAAGCAAAGCAGCCCCAAACCATGAGCCCCCTTTACCATTCTTCACAGCTGTGATGAGATTTGTGCATTTCTGGCATAAACTACTTTGGTCCTATCTATATAATTGGAACACCTGACTTCGAATAGGTTTTGGAGAAGTCATTAGTCCAGAGATTCGCATACTTTTTAAAGCTACACTGTGAATGTGTATTCAGTATTGACACGAACAAGTACAATTGTTTGACATTGCTTGAGGCAGAATGTGTTTGCCTATAATTGTAACTTGGATGAAGATCAGACCCCATTTTAGGAGTAATTAATGCAGAAATCTTGGTAATTCCAAAGGGTTCTCAAACTTTGTCTTGCAATTATAAGTTGGCCTTTTCAAATGTTTGAAGGACACACAATCCATTACTGGAAAGACCATTTATTTACCTAGCTAATAATGACCTCTTTAAAGCTAACCAAAAACAAACACCTCAAAATCTTGCACAAATAACTGGCAAATGAAGAGGGGATTTCTGTGGTATTACGACTTTTGTGGAAAGCACCCATGTAACCTTTCCCAATGAGAGAACAGGTTACAGTTGATCTACCATATTACCCTGCCATTTTCCCCCTTCTGTAACTACACACTTGCCAGTAAAGAAAGAACCCAACTCTGTGTAAAGCTGCTTAGCAGCAAAGATTAGGCAGTAGAAGACTAACCTATTTAGAAGCTAAATGTAATTTCACTCCAAGCTGAGCAAGTTTCAGTTAAATCTTGCTGCAATCAGGCAGTTAGGTTTTAAATTGTAACTAATTCATCACACAAGATTTGGGACTAAATCTCAGATCAATAACACACATCTCAGGCCATTAACTGCTATTGGCATCTAGAAAAATAAAAATCACAAAAGCACTTAGCCTGCAGTGACGGACAGGTGCCATTCAGGAATTTGCAGGATAAGGGTTAAGGGAACTAGGGTTGAACACTTACTACCCTTTACAGGAGCAGCTAGATGAATGTAAACTATGTCACAGAAAGGGTGAAACTGAATCTCAAGTGCAAAGCTCCAGTTTTCTGTGCTTCGCCACCATTTAGGTCAGTCAGCAACAAAAATTGCACTCAGAACTCTGCAACTGGTGCACTGAGTGTACTTACCTCCAAATGTAATAACTCAAGATATGAACATAATAAACAAACGTGAGCAGTCTCTTGCTAAATATAGACAACTGACAATTATATATAAAATTACAATAAGCAGCCTTAAAGAGGATCCAAGGTTAGAGAGAACAATTAAAAAAAGGAGGAAATAAACTTACAACTTTATAAGGTTCGGGAAAGAGGGGGGAGTTGGCTGTAAAGGCCTCTCCTCCCTGCTGGATTTCTTGATTTCTCCTTTCTCTTTCTTTCATACGGAGCACATTCCGGTCTTCACGGTTCATGTTGCTAACAACAGAGACACAGTCACTAAGCGTGGAGAAGGGGAAAAGCAGCTTTCTAAAACCTCAGTCCACATTTAAACCAAGATCACTTGGTGTAAATGTCACACTCGCATGTGAGAACAACAAGGGCAAAAACAAGAGCACGACTGAATCAGGTGTGTTTTAGTCATCTGAAGAACATCAAAATTGGACAGGTGAATATAGTCATTGTTTTATGAAAAACTAGCATCTTTTGGTTTTTTTTTTTGTTTCTCCGAGAATTCCTGTAACGGCAAATGTCCATGTTCAAACTTGGAACAAGCTTTTAGGCCATGAACATAACAGCTTTGTGTGCGTCTATAAATGTGAATGCTGAAATGTAGAGCTGTATTTGCGCTACTAATCTCCCAGTCAATAATGGTGTTACAAGGTAAATACTTTAAAAGGTAGTGCTCCTGAGAAGAAAAGCTCTGTTTAATTGTCTAGCCTTCAAGGAATGCGAAATTCATTTCTGTAAAAGTAAGCTAGCCCGGGGAAATTACATGTTCGGTAACACAGTGACTAACAGCACCTACAGAGGCAATTTGACACTTGGGAATTTAAGATGACTGACAACAATAGGTTGGCAGGTTTTAATCACTCTCGTGGTAGATTTCATGGGAGGATAAGAAAAAGGTCGCGTGGCCTGGTCACTGGAGATCCCAGCGGTGGATTCAAATATCCACAGCATTAAGTGCTCCGTTTGGGACAAATGTGACGCTAGCAAAAGCTACTGCCTTCCTGCTGACACACAAACGTTTCACAAAAGTCATGCACACAGGAAGTTATGCAGGAAAGCAAGGATTTCTCACCACCCAAGTTATGACAACATTGCAGTGCTTCCCATATTTTGGCCTTTACTTAATAGATAACAAAAAAACAAAAAAAAACCTAAATTTTTTTTTTCTTTCTTAATGAAAAGCAACACACACTAATGTAATTATGGAGCAAATCAAGGGTGCATATACACTTTAGTAACACATTATGTTCACGTAAATGAATTCAAAACTGTGTCTAGCTTCCTCTTTGTATTTATAGCTAAATGGCACTTGCCTACACTTGAACGTGCAAAATAAAATGTTAAATGAAAGGTTTATTGACCTGCAGTTATAATCAAATGTCAGTAAAACAGCAAACCGCTATTGGCGAGACAACAACAAAGGAAACTGGTCAACAACTGCCTGGTTTGATTCCTTATTGATAAATCCTTCCTCCTTTAAAACATAAAGGAGTGGTAGTTCAGTGGTTCGGGCTCTTGGCTACTGATCAGAAGGTCATGGGTTCAAGCCTTGGAACAGCTAAGCTGCCACTGTTGGGCCCTTAAGCAAGGCCCTTAACCTTCTCTGCTCCAGGGGCGCTGTATCATGACCCTGCGCTCTGGATAAGGGCGTCTGCTGTAAATGTAAATGTAAAAAGATCAACTTTAAACTTAGCCGAAACCAAACTGCACACCTGAAAGTAGAACAAGTGGATACCAGTGACAAGAACAGTGTGAGCATAATGAAGGTTGCTTTGGAAGACAAAAGCACCTAAACCGCATATGCAACTTCTATCTGCTCTATATACAACCACTTTGCATCTCAATCCAATCCATCGTTTTCAGAAAATAATGAACTGACAAAAGCCTCATTTCTGTATACTCATGAAACACCTCTGATTAATGATGCTCATTAAACTCAAGAGGCTCTCACTCATGTCCTGCCTTCAATAAGCCTATAGTTTCGTCCTGCCTTCAATAAGCCTACAGTTTCTGCGCCGTTATCTTCAGGATCTTGCAGTTTGAAAAATCATAGAAATTTAGAAACGTGAACCAGCCGCTTAACTTAAAAGGCAGTTATGTATATCGTCGATGTCCAATGAAAAACATGGGTCTCCACTTGTTGCGTTTTTTTAACTTTTTATCATATATGGAATGTAGGCAAAAACCTCTATCTGCCCCACAGCAGTTAACATCTCAATGGCCAATGAAAAGCTGACAAATCACACCGTGAATTTCGGATTTATTGTGTATGATTAATGATAAAGTGTTCTTTCGTGTTCCTGAAAAATTGGAATTTTGGCGATACACGTTTTTCATTGGACAGCAAAGATATGTAAACATGATAAAGCTGACTAATTTCAGTCAGCTCATCCATGTTAATGAAAAGTGAATCCTGTTTCCATCTCCTTCATAGAAATATGAGTTTCAATTCAAATGTTAACTGAAGACGATATTCTTATTTGTTAAATAATCATAGATTTGATTTTGTATTTTCAATGATGATACGCCAATAGAAAGCATTTTCCAATTTACGACTCAAGTTGATCTGCGTACAGGAAACTGACACCAAATACTGAAGTACATCACTCTAGATTCTTCTACTGCTATGAACACAAACCATAAAATGGCACACGTCAGACTAAGTCCAGTAGGGGGGTCATACTCTGGATTCATTTTATGTTCCCTGAAATTACCTCAATGTTAAAGACAGAGGATGTGGTTGGCCCACAACTCTGTCAACAATAGTACAGAAATTACTAACCAGAATCATGGCTGAAACTAGCACTATTGCTTACCCTGACTGAGAGGCCATAGTCTTAACCAGTGAAACATTGGACAGGGAATAAGAATAAAGTCCAGGAGTTCTGGTGGTGTTCCTGCTTGGTTCCAATCACTTTTTGAGCAGCAGCTTTATACACTTTAAAAACGACGGTGGTATATTTCCTAGCAGTTGAGATAAATCAGGGAGGGTAGGTTACAGGCTGTCTGTGGGAGATACTATTCTCTTGGCCATAGGGGGTCAGGGACAATACAACAAGGCTAAAGAGAAGGCTTCCTCAGAAAGCGAGAGGCCCACACTGAACACACTAAACTCTGGCCACACACTAATGAAATAAGCATGCTTGTGCAAGAGATAATTTTTCGCCAACGAAATCAACTGATATTTCTGAGAATGGCTCGGTTTCTTCTGAAACAAACATCTGACAGGAAAGAAGTTTGAACTTTTTCTTGCTTGGTGAGCAAAGCACCCCCAAAACAAAGCAATAAGCTTTAGTAATCCGTAAAAAAAGGAGAAATGGCTAAAAGACAGGGAGTCAGTCACTGGCACTTTGAACAGGTTCCACCTCGGGAGAAAATGGTACGGTCCGCCAAGCTCCAAATAAGGAGATGTTATTTTATGCCAGGCGAGTGGCTCCGCCTTGTGATCTCACCGTTCAGAGAGGAGCTCGGCCAATGAGACTGGTGTTTCACTACGCACAATCTCCCTCCCCCACTCAATCCTAAATCAGCAAGGCAAATTTCTTACAGGAGCTGCTGCGCCTGTATTGTGCTGGGAAAATCCTTCAAAAATAACCAACACCTGCACCACACGGAGCGTGATGAGGCAATCTGGTGCAACGTGTAGGGCCCCATGGATTCTGTCTTCACTGAATCTCAGAGGATTTCACGGAATTTCCATGTAAATACAATATAGCACAAAATGGAGATTCGTTTATTACACAAGACTTAGGAGACTCTCCGTAAGATGCCTAGTTGCCTTGGCTGATTCAGTGAGCAGATTTTGAACTTTATATTTGAAAGTGTTTTACTTTGCACTTCAGCCATTAGTTTAGAACTTCTAAAGTTCATGCACACTAGCTTGGTGCAATCGTTTTTCAATCCTGCCTATAACTGATTCAACATTAGTATTGTAGCACAAAAGATTAAAAAACATTTTTTTTTAATATTGCTTCTACTTCTTACTCTTCATGCATGTTTGGTTTTTCTCATTATGCCATCTTTTAAAACGGAAACGGGCATAAATCCCAGCGTTGATGCGTCTGTAGTCAGTCACCCTGAACGCATTAGCAAAAATGATGCGTTCAGCTAGCTAGAATTGCTTTTCTACCAGACAGAATAACACCGTCTTCAGTAGTAGTTCACCGAGTGTGGGCTAAAGTTTCTTTCTCTTTTTAAATGTGCTTTTTCTGCTGGCTTTAGAAGGCAATATTTTAAAACAATTATCATAAAATGTATTGTTCAAATTATTATTATTTTTAAAAATAAATCAACAGTAACATTTATTTTGCACCGATATTTCACTCGATTTTACATTTCTCACCATGTAAAACCCACCTCTTCAAGTTGCCCAACAGCTTCCTTTTCACTATACATGCTCACTACACAAGGTATAACATAATGACATTGTAGAATGTACATCGTGCACTTGCGAACAGAACAGCATTTGAGATTCAGCCACAGAAATTGTATTTTTGCTGTATTTTAACATCGTCTCACAACGTTTGACTTCAAGATTAAAAGTAAGGGAACTTACACAAATTTGGGTCGCTCACCACCATTAGTGCAGACCAACAAACTCACTGTGTCGTGCTCAATAGGAGCCCTATGAGGTAGAGAAGCGACAGCGCCACACACATTTCAACATAATATAACGTGTGTACATTTTTTGTTGTGGCTAAAAAAAAAAAGTAGTATTTTACTAATCGATTAGGTGGTATAGAAATACTTAATCAGTTCACTACTCGGGCCCATCACACGTCACCGCCCCACAACCTCCAGATAACTCCGCCTTCTTTTATCGCAAGTGCTTGACCAGGGTACAGATAGTTCTGGATTCGAACTAGTAACCGTGCCGCAACACACTGGTGGAATAGCGTTAAACTGAGAAAGCCTACGAAACGACATAAAAAATGAAAACCAGCAAAGACCGTCAAAAACGTGTCGCAGTCAGTCATGTTTAAGCCCAAACAAAAAACCCATCAACTGTTCCGAATAACATCAATTATTCTGTAGAGCCCGTAAAGGTAGCACTGACTAGAGCAGCTAAACACACATGCAATGAGTCTCAGACTCAAAATGGGAGGAATATGGTGCTCGTCAAAGCACAATCGCAGTTCAAGTCAGTTTAAATGAAGAAACATTCACTTTTCATCTCAGAAAACCAAAAATGGAAGACAACTGGTATAGAAATTTGGGAACACATAACTGAATCCATAGGGCCCTAAATTTGGGTAATATCCAGAAGCCACTTGAACATACACCGAAGCCTCAACATTCCCTATTATTCCAAACTGTTTTATAGACTTGCTATGGGCACAGAGTCAATTTTATTCAACCCATCTAAATGCAATAGCATTTCTCCCAGCATTACATGCTCTCCCACACACACACACACCTCGCTGGGTAAACGTCCCAGGCGTGTAGTGTGATGCAATATAACTACGGGAAAGGCACAACAACTGTACTTTCACCGGCAGTTGTTAAAGACAGATATTTTTTTACCTTTGATCCAGCCAGTCAATGCTAATTTTAAAATAGATCATTAGCTGGACTGCTAGTTCTATTACTGGAAACTGTGCTATTAGCTCTGCTAAAACACACAACCAGCTTAAACCTGTGACATAAAACCTGCAGACAATTTCAAAAAATTAAATGTACTAATACTATCTTGAATGTCTCACAAACTAGATTTTATCAGGGCTGGACAGATCACTAGGCCGGGCGGCCGGGACAAGCAGACTACGTGTCCGGGCTATCAGTTTTTTTATTTGTAATTACCCGGCGGACAAGTCGGTTCAGTAGACTGCTGATGTGGTTACCAGCGTTTTTTCTCCCATCCACCAACCAGAGGAAAAAAAGAAAAGAAAAGAAAAGAAAAACAAAAAAAATTGACTTTCGCAAAATATGTATGTTTAGGGATAAAATAAAGACTATGGCTGCACGGAGTCGTCCTGTCCCCAGGACATCAAGAACTCACTCAATTTCGTTAGTCTGTATTAATGTATTTAACTAGCTAACCAGCTTCTGTCTGTCTGACGATAACCCCAAAGAGAAAGCTTCATGCTAGCCTTTGTACCAGAGACAGGTTGTACTCTGTAGACATTCAGCCATATATATAATATAATATAATATATAATATAATAATATAATATATGCAGCATTTGTCAGCTTTATGTGAGTTAGTAGGAGTTGTTATGAACTACATTCTCATCTGGTTTTAATGTACAGTTCTCTTTCCACTCTTGCACAGTATGCACATATAGCAGACATCAGACATTTGAACATTGTAAAAACACTGGATAATTGTATACTTTACGCCTGTCTGGAAACTGTAGGGGCGAGTGCCTTTTTATTTGGGACCACGGCTTTTCTCCCGTTGGTTCGGTAGGGAGAAAGGTAAGACTTTGTATTTTATTTTTGTTTTGTTGGGAACAGGAAAGATAAACCACTTTCCCAGTCAGACGTCATTTGGTTTATTATTTTTGGCATTACTCACCCCGACGCCATTTTCTCCGGGAGCAAGCTTTGTTACATACACCCAAAAATACATCTGCTTGAAAATGATAAAACTGCGTCTGGTCTGTTTGATTTACGTTACGACCCTCGCTTCCCACGGACACAACGAGCCTTTTGTTCAAGATAAAGAAAAAGGGTTGCAACAATTAGCCAACACTTAACATAAGACTATGCAGAACATTGGAGCCTTCACTTGCCTAGTGGGCTAGCTCATGAATTTATGATTTGTCAACCGCTATTTTATGTTGCCCAATAAGGGACCACAGTGGTGATAATCTGATTCTAGATGTCATACAACCTGTTTGTTGAGTAGCGAAAGGTTTAATGAGCTCAAGAAGGATTCGATCACATTGGTCATATTGAAATACGAGCAACAACGGCATTTTTCCCCCCACACACATAAGCGTCAATGATTTCACTTAGCAATTGGGCCTCTGTTCACAGGTGGTGCAGGATGTTTTGCTTTACAAACTATGTAGCTTGTGGTTCTACCAGTGTTTTAAATTGGGACAGCCGCTATTACACAACATGCAAATAAAAGCCAGGGAACACGACTGAGTAGGATCTTCTTTTCTTCCCCGAACAGAAATACAGATACAGAAAAAAGACTGGTTATCTGTTCTCACACACACACACACACACACACACATACACACATACACACACAGAGTAACAACTTAGTGGTGCTCGACAGTGGGTCCCATCATCCGAGAGGCATGGTCAGCCAATTCAGATCTTTGACAGATTTCAATATCTGAAAGACCAAAAACAAAAGGTTTCTGTCGCAAATTTAAAAAAAAAACAGATAGCCGATCTTATTTAATGTCATTACTTACCACAGGTTTTATTTTGTGGCTCAGCAAAGTTCGCAGAAATCCCATTTATTGCAACCGAAACAAACGAGCTGATGCTGATCGCTTCCCATAACACGATTAATCTTGATTTGACTAAGAATAACGCGCCACCCGAGGTTAATTCCCACCGGTGCGACGTCATGACAACGTGGAGTTAAAGAGACGCAAGAGTTGCATTAAATCATTTGCCTGGTCACACTGAGGTCACATGTCAGATCTGTATCGGATTTCAGGAGCACGTATGAACGTGGCCCAAATCTGAATGGGAAATATCAGATTCAAATGTGTTCACATGGTCATGAAAAAGACAGACCTGTGCCACATGAGGAAAAAGACTGGATTTGGGCTACAGCATGAACATGGGCATGGGAATCCAGCTCGGCTATTATTTCTAGCACTGGACTTACAGATGTTCATCAGCAGCAGTTGGGGTCCCACCTGATTCACACGAGGGCTGTCGAAACGAATTTCACTCTTCAAATACGATTCGAATTTACATAATATTAAGGTATTCGAAAGCAAACGTCCACATTCGAATTTTTTAAATCCCACATTTCACTTTTAGGCGCCTAAACAAGTCGATAGAAACATGTTTCCCAAACGCTGTGGTCAGATGACCTGTCACTTGACGTAGGAAAAGGAGTCCGTCAGTAGGGGTCAGTATAGAGCCGTCACAAAACGACCGCTAGAGCTCTTACCACCATTTTTCCAGCTCACTAATATGGCTGCCACTACACACACACACAAACAAACACACAGTCGCCCCCACACAGCCGCCCACACACGCACACAGACCCCACACACAGCCGCCCACACACGCACAAACACAGCCGCCCACACACGCAGCCTCGCCCACACAGCCCCGCCCACACACACACAGCCCCGCCCCACACACACACCCAGCCTCACACAGCCAGCCCCACACACACACACACACACAGCCGCCCACACATGCACAAACACAGCCGCCCACACACGCAGCCTCGCCCACACACACACAGCCTCGCCCACACACACACACAGCCTCGCCCACACAGCCCCGCCCCCACACACACAGCCCCGCCCCACACACACACACACCCAGCCTCACACACCCAGCCCCCCACACGCACACACCCAGACCCACACACGCACACACCCACCCAGACGCACACACCCAGACCCACACACGCACACACCCAGACCCACACACGCACACCCAGCCCCACACACCCAAACAGGCCCACAGCCCCACACACACACACACACACATACACACACACCCAGCCCCACACACACACACGCACCCAGCCCCACACACAAACGCACACAGCCCCGCACGCGCACACACAACCCCACACGCGCGCACACACACACAGCCCCACACGCACACACACAGCCCCCCCCACACCACACACACACAGCCCCCCCCCACACGCACACAGCCCCGCACACACACAGACGCCCCCCCCACACACACACCCGCACACACACACACACACACACACACACACACACAAACACACAAAACAGAAGACAATACGGGACAGACACAGGCGGGTATTTAAACACTTAGAAATGAAGGGAACAA
>JAOUQW010000019.1:17100976-17115876 GCA_028565825.1 Olivaichthys viedmensis | reverse complement strand
ACAATAAATACACAGAACAATAAATACACAGGACAATAAATACACAGAACAATAAATACACAGAGCAATAAATACACAGGGCAATAAATACACAGGACAATAAATACACAAAACAATAAATACACAGGGCAACAGAACGATATTAAATGGGGTTGTCTTCGTTACACCACCCAAAATAACAAAATCCTGAATACCGAAACATGATTTCATTTAGAAGAAAAAAAGTGCTATTCTCATGAACAGCACTGGAATTTGCTCTATATTCTGGAATTTGCTCTATTTTCTGGAATTTGCTCTATATTCTGGAATTTTCTCTATATTCAGGAATTTGCTCTATTTTCTGGAATTTGTTCTATATTCTGGTATTTGCTCTATATTCTGGAATGTGCTCTATTTTCTGGAATTTGTTCTATATTCTGGTATTTGCTCTATTTTCTGGAATTTGTTCTATATTCTGGAATTTGCTCTATATTCTGGAATTTGCTCTATATTCAGGAATTTGCTCTATATTCTGGAATTTGCTCTATATTCAGGAATTTGTTCTATATTCTGTAATTTGCTCTATTTTCTGGAATTTGTTCTATATTCTGGTATTTTCTCTATATTTCTGGAATTTTCTCTATATTCAGGAATTTTAACAGGCAAGAATGCGCCTCGCTTCCTCATTGGCCCTTTCCGTTGTCTGACCCGAGGAAAGCTCGAGAGAAATCTAGAATCTCTGAACTCTCGCGACAAGTCCGCGCAATTCGGCGTGAGCTTGGGCAAGGCTGGCCGTGTCGAGGAGCAGTCACCGGGTGCGCGCGCTCCACCTCAGTCAGTGGAGTGCCGTGGATCGCCGTCAGTCCAGCTTCGTGTTCATGCTTCGACTCGTTTAAGGCTGGAATTCGCGTCTCGTAGCGGCACTCATTGTTTTTTAAAAAAAAAAAAGCAGCCACTCATCAGTGACCGTAGCTGGGCTCCAAGTTGGCGCGCGCGTTTTTACGTTGAAAATGTCAGTGGTGGGATTTGACGTGGGCTTCCAGAACTGTTACGTGGCCGTGGCCAGAGCCGGCGGAATAGAGACCGTTGCAAATGAGTACAGCGACAGATGCACGCCGTAAGTACAACAACGTCTTCACGATCGCGTGGCGCGAGCACGCAGCGAGCACGAGCACGAGCACGCAGCCGTTCGAATGCAAAGCACGAAGTTCACGTTATAACGCGGCCTAGAGCTGACATTAGCGAACTGCTGTGCGTTAGGACACATTTTTAGGAGCGCGATACAAAGCGCCGGAACAAACGTGGACGTTTATGAGTGCTGAATGCTGAGTGCGTGCTGTATATTCAGCGGAGTGACCGTGTGTGTGTGTGTGTGTGTGTGTGTGTGTGTGTGTGTGTGGACAGTTAGCTTGATGCTAGTAAGCGTGGCCTGCTCTGTGGCCGTGCTCGCTCGGTATTACTGCAGCCACCCAGCGCTAAGCTAAGCTAAGCTAATCCGGGCTACATGACGGTATGACGCGCTGCTCACTGGCTAGAAAATTCTAGCAATTTCTTTCTTTTCTTTCTTCACCCCGTCGGAAATGACACATCTTTCGCCATAACTGCTCACGGACTGTTTCCTGCTCTCTCGTGTTTTAGTATGTTGAGCATTTTGGGAGCTGTACGGTTTTTTTTTTTTTTTATTATTATTTATTAATTAATAATTTTTTATAGAAAGGATCCGGTTCACTGTCTGTAACCGACTCCGTAAATGAAACGTCGAGGTGCCGCCACACGCGCGGAGGAAGGTTGTAAATACGGTACTTTTTTATGGAAATGTGACCCTTTTTTTTTTTAGATTTGTAAATATAAAACGCAGTTTGTGGTTGCAGATATCCTGTATGAAGCACCAGTTTTTACAAATTAAAAGAAAAGAACAACTGTAAATAAAAGCCCAGCAGAGCGCAGCTGGACTTTTGTCCTCGGTTTGCTGGAAAGTAACTGTACATCACAAGCTGTGCCTGAAGTTGTGTACTTGTGTACTGCACTTCTGTACTGTACTTGTGCACTTGTGTACTGTACTTGTGCACTTGTGTACTGTACTTATGCACTTCTGTACTGTACTTGTGCACTTGTGTACTGTACTTGTGCACTTGTGTACTGTACTTGTGTACTGGTGTACTGCACTTGTGTACTGTACTTGTGTACTGCACTTGTGTACTGTACTTGTGTACTTGTGTACTGCACTTGTGTACTTGTGTACTGCACTTGTGTACTGCACTGTTCCAAACGATTTTTTGAGTATAGCCACCTGTTCACACTGAGAAATAAGAACAGATGTAGTATAATATAAAAGACCTGAATGCTGAAGAAATGAAGTGTGAACACTTTCTGCACCTGTCCCATCATGCACCACAGAACATCATTGGGGGGGGCTTGTCACAGGTAACAGACCAAAATGGCTACCTATGACCACGGTCGAGAGTCCGTCTGCGGTGACGCTTCTGTCTCCATCAAAAAGTGAAAAGTACATGTAGTACAGTGGGGCTAGCTAAAGGTCAGGTTGCACCGAACGCAGTCTGGCACTATTGCTTGTCATTTGCCTGAGAGGTGGGGTCGGAACACTTTTTGTAATATATATTACATAATATATTTGTTATATATATATATATATATATATATATAGAGGGCAGTGATGGCTCAGTGGTTAGGGCACTGGGCTACTGATCAGAAGATGGAGGTGTTTTGGAGGCGTGGCATTGACGGGAACACCAGCCCTAAGGAGTGAATTTTCTGTTTTAAAAGAGCTAGAGCTTCAGCTAACTTCCGCCAAAATTGCTGACTATACCATTAAAGACAAGGGACCTTTTTTTTTTTTTACCCTGTTAGCGCGTGTCCTTGATCAGATTGTGCACGATTCACCTGCACTAATCACTTAAAAAACAAAGTTCTTCTTTGTCCGTAATCTTTCACTAAAGTGCAGCGACTTTTTCCCGTCTCTAACCGCCCTCTGATTGTTTGATTATGTCATCGGAGAATGGGAGGATACAAAAAAATATATGTAATAACCAATCAGTCTATGTCATATTTCACCTGATGCTGATTAGCAAGCAGCATAATGGGCAGAAAGTGCATTTTTGGTTGTTCATCACCAAAACCTGTTATGTTTCCCCAAAACACCCTGGTTACGGCCACGGTGGCTCAATTTTCTACATTTTGAACATTTTGAAATGGGAGGAATATCGGGGAATTCGGCGTTGTGTACGAGGCATTTCACCCAAAAACTAATACTACCATTGTGACACATTTGAGATGCTCGCGAGGGTTAGCACCAACGTTAGCCTTGGCACCCGAGTCACAAGCCAATTAAATCCCGATCGATAAAACCAAAGTCCCGCAGTTAAGGATCAGAAGTTACAGTGACAAAACCTGCTCAAGACATCTGTGAAGTTTTGTCATCAGTCTAGCCCCATTCTGATTCAGGTTCTGAGTGAGCATGAAACCAAAACCAAAGTTTTTTTTAGTTACTGAGGCCCTTGACAGTGAAAGGAGACTGCACTGTGTGTAGTTGCCCATGGGACTGAGCTCTGGGGAGGGGTTAACCACCAGATCAGCAATGATGCCCCCCAACCATGTCCATTTAAACTTACTGCACTTATGATTGCTTTTCAAACTTACATCAGTCCTACTCATGGCCTAATGTTTCTTGTGCCTCTAAATGTGGTAAATCAAATCTAGCCAAATTTCACACTCTCGTCAAATATAGTCAATCAGGTATTGGTGTCTGAATTTTGCCACTTTTGTTTTGCACTAGAAATACAAAGCTCACGTAATTAACAGGTAATAGAAGCTCATGGTCGTTGTTTCGCATCCCTCTAACTGCATGCCAAGATCGTCAAACACTTGTCTCAAACATTGATTAAGTAAATTAAATACATTTGCCTATCTGGTTTCTGACACCAGATTGCATTTGCGTAGGCTAAAACTCTTGTGACAGCCATACTGAATCTGGGATTTCACGTGATTTATACATTTAAACGTTTAATTACAGACATGTACAAATGCTATTATTTTGCCAAATAATGTTGTTTGCAGCAATTATGTGATGATAATCAAATGCAAGTTTGCATCATGCTGATTGGTCGTTGTAGACGTAAATGTAGACTAGTTAGTTGTTAGCTCAAGTCCAAAACTAAAGATGCAAAATTTGGATAGCAGCCATGTTTTCGCTTACCATGTTTGAGAAAAGTGGAATTTATTTGTTTGAAAAAATTAGTTTTTTCATCTGAAGAGATGTCCTAGTTCTCGAGTAAGCAACCTGATGCACTTGCATTTAAAGCTTGTACCTGTTCTGGCCTCCCAAGTGCCGCAACAGTCTAAGCGTTAATCCCATCATCGGGAGATCACAAGTTCGAGTTCTGATGATTCCACGGCCGTCCTGGGCTGGGAGTCCAAGAGAGCACAACTGGCCCTGCTTTCGGAGTTGGAAGTATTCCTCTCTCCTCTGACAATCAGAGCAATTCTAGCCAATCGGGGATGTGTGTTGGATCAGGGCAGTTAGTGCTCTCCTCAAAGCGTGTTCAGCTGCCCTATGAGCAGCAGATTTTGAAGATGCGGTGGCACATCCTAGCCTTCATCTTCCCAGGCTTGTAGCTGTCGTGCAATATTAGAGACTCGGCTAACGGGTGGAAATTTGCTGTGGCTAAATTGTGAGGGGGAAAAACAAACAAACAAACAAACAAAAAAAGGCGGTACCTGTATCAAATAATGAATTCTTCTTGTTACTCTGTTTTCGGACAAGTAACAATCCCCACAATTAATGAAAGAAGTCGCACATTCTACTATACTGCACTATAAAATAAAGGCTACATTAATAGCAGGAGCTGTAATATCACTAGTAAGACAGGGACAATGAAGCAATAGCAGCAAAGCACATAGATTGTCTTGATGCTGATGTAAGCTAATACCTGAATATATTAACTCGTCATCCTGCTTAATGTGTTAAACTTGAACTTTCCCAGGGCATTCGTATCTTTCGGACCTCGAAATCGGGCAATAGGCGCAGCTGCTAAGAGCCAGGTATGGCAGCGCACTTCAAATTTTTTTTATTTTTTTTATTTTTTTAAGTATATTCATCAATGAACAGAGTTTCACCGTTGTAATAGAGTGCCATTCTCTTTTGTTAATGATTACCTTATCTTGCCTCAAGGTGGTCACTAACTGTAAGAACACTGTCCAAGGCTTTAAGCGTTTCCATGGCAGGGCGTTCACTGACCCGTACATCCAGTCAGTCAAGTCCAGCCTGGTCTATGACCTCGCTCCGATGCCCACAGGTACCACTGGCATCAAGGTAAATTGACACCACGTAACTCTTCTGAAAGACTGAGGAATTAGCTTAATTTCTCTATTGCTTACTTGTTTTTAACGTCCTAAAAGGTTTGCTGATCATCACTTCCCCTGTGTTTATTTCTCCAGGTCATGTACATGGAGGAAGAGAAGGTGTTCAGTATTGAGCAGGTCACCGCTATGCTCCTGACCAAACTGAAGGAGACGGCAGAGGCTGCTCTCAAAAAGCCAGTGGCTGACTGCGTCATTTCTGTATGTATCTTGACTGATAAACAAGCGTACTTCAGTTCCTGTTCTGCATATTGATTATTTGTTGGGTTTTGTCAAGTATTGTCTCTTTGCTGATGCAGCGCAACACTTAATTAACTGTATTCCACTTTGCTGTCTGTTCATTTGCTAAGTTGCTAGCAGAAAAGCTTAAACTCTTGTTTGTTTGTTTTTTCTTCTCAGGTCCCCAGCTTCTTCACTGACGCAGAGAGGAGATCGGTCATGGATGCTGCACAGATTGCAGGCCTTAACTGCCTGCGACTCATGAATGAGACCACTGCAGGTAACTTTCCCTAATACACATTGAACAGTCAGTCATAATCATGTGATCTTCAGTTTGAGATGGCTGCTGACATTCTTTTTGTGTTTGTGTCGGAGCATGATGAGCTTTATAATGGAAAAAAATGATAAATATTACAGAAATATGCCACATATGGCAATGAATTGCTGAACGATATCTGGAATCAGTCGTAGTAGAGTTTAAACGCCTTGAAATTCAATGTATATATATTTTTTTTCTGTTCTCCAAAATCGGGTGGGTCCAGTAGTTTTATTTATTTATTTATTTATTTTCTTCTTCTTCCCCCTCTGACCTTCTAACATTAAAACAACTGCAAACTTGTCTTTTGAACTACTGCTTACCTTTATCAAGGATCAGCCATGAAAAATTGTTTTACTGCCCCCAAAAAAAAGGTTGGATGGTGGACACTCTTGCACACTGAGTTGTATGCATGTTTTACCATCCGTTAATCTAAATTAAAACGCATCTGTCTTGGTGTTCACAGGCCATTACAGTGCGTAAATGGAAAGACTCACTGTGGCCTCGATATTTATGGTGCTTAATTATCTTTATTCCAGTTGCCCTGGCATATGGCATTTACAAGCAGGACCTGCCAGCCCCTGAGGAGAAACCCAGGACGGTTGTGTTTGTGGATGTTGGCCATGCTGGTTACCAGGTTTCTGCCTGTGCCTTTAACAAGGGGAAGTTAAAGGTAAGGGGACATCAGTTACATGAATTTTACAATATGAAGTGAGCTATATGCAGTTTCAAATGGGCTTGAACTTAAGTCAACTTCCAACGTTTCGTATTTGTTTCTATACCTTCATAGAATAGAATGATCAGATTTCAGCCACTATTTGTGACTTATTTAGATAGTAATACTATTTAGTTGCTGTAATAATTTTTTTAGCTCTAGATTGTTCTCATTGTGTATTTTATGTTCTATGTTTCTGTGTGTGATGGTTTTTTTTAAAACAATTTGTCTTGATTCCTCCAGGTCCTGGCCTCTGCATTTGACCCCCACCTGAGTGGCAAAGACTTTGATGAGATACTTGTTCAGCACTTCTGCAACGAGTTTGCCAAGAAGTACAAACTGGATGTGCGCTCGAAGCCACGCGCCCTCGTGCGCCTCTACCAGGAGTGCGAGAAGCTGAAAAAGCTCATGAGCGCCAACTCCTCCGACCTGCCACTCAACATTGAATGCTTTATGAATGACATCGACGTTACTGGCAGACTCAACAGGTCAGTCTCCCAGCAACCCTGGGTTTGGCAAGCTATGTGGGCTAAATCGGGCTTTGACTAGGTCCATGGGGGGTACGTTTGTATTTATCCTAGCACATGTGCATCATGTTGTAAGTGGCGGCTTTGAACGCTGCAACTAAAAATAACCGAATGACTCTCTTGTTCCAGAGGCGAGTTTGAGGAAATGTGTGCGCCGATACTGGCCAAGGTGGAGGGTCCCCTGCGCAGCGTGCTTGAACAAGCCAGTGAGTCAAAGCTCTCCTCTCATACTTTTTTATTTGAAATCCTGAACCTGCCACCTGATATCGTCTTTCCCTCTTCTCCAGAGCTGAAGAAAGAGGACATTTACGCAGTGGAGATCACAGGCGGTGCCTCCCGGATCCCTGCCATCAAAGAGCGAGTCAGCAAATTCTTTGGGAAGGAGCTGAACACGACACTAAATGCGGATGAGGCTGTGGCCAGAGGCTGCGCACTGCAGGTTGGTGACTCAAATCATTATTCCCATGCTAAATGCTGGTTCATGCTACTTTACTCACCATACCCTAAGTGCCATACTGACTCGCCCATTAAAGGGAATGACCTTCCGTACTTGTATCTAATTGATTTTAATGAGATGCAAAATAAGATGGAGGCCGTTTTTCTTTGGCTTGACATGAAATAATTTATTTATTTATTTATTTATTTATTTTTTTTTGTAGTATTTTACGACTCAGTTAGGTGGTTACGTAACCAGTACTGGACTAGTCGACTACTCGTGCCCATCACTATTATAAATATTAGTATGACTTTAATGTCTGGCTGTCTCAAAATAGCAATTTGAGTTAAGCGTGTAATTCAAGGGACTTATTTGTGCGCTGATCATGCCGTTCAGAGTGAATTGAATCGTCTCCCTGTCCTGTTTCCCATGTTTTACTAACAAACCTTGGGCTGATGGATGTGTGGCTTGTTCTTCGCTTGCTGTTTAGTATTCGCAACCCCCAGTGTTTACTTGGTGATGAAGTAAACACATTGTAATGTTCTTCTTTCCCCTGTCAGTGTGCAATCCTGTCGCCTGCCTTCAAAGTGCGTGAATTTTCCATCACAGACGTGGTTCCGTACCCCGTCTCTCTTAAATGGAATTCGGCAGCCGAGGAAGGCTTAAGGTCTGTTTAACTGATTGTACATGGTTTACTGATGGACTCGAGTTCTTTGGAAAATAAATGTTACTGATTTAAATTGACATTAGTTTTCTTATCGTTTTTACTGTCTCCCCCTCTAGTGATTGTGAGGTGTTCCCGAAGAACCATCCTGCACCTTTCTCTAAAGTGTTGACCTTCTACCGCAAGGATCCCTTCTCCCTGGACGCCTACTACAACAATCTAAAGGAGCTGCCGTATCCGGATCCTACCATCGGTACGTTAGTCCTGAAATGCCTTCCTTCGTTCTCTCTGAACTGCCTTAATTTATGCATTTTCATAATCTTGACAATGTAGCTCATATTCGTTGGTAATTGAAGCCTACTAAAATGTTTTTCTAGTCTTGCTCAACATTTTTACAAAGTACTTAAAAAATTCTGCCGATGCTAAATGAAGTGCATCAGCAGAATCTTTTAAGTACTTTGTAAAAAAAAAAAAAAAAAGGTCTTGCAATTGCACGAAAGACTACAAATAATCAAATGCATTAATTAATAAAACACAGGGAACTCTTTTACAGTCAAACTGCAAAACAGGGAAGGGTCATTCAACACGGTTATTCCCTCCACTGCATTCAGGTCAGTTTGTGATCCAAAAGGTGGTGCCGCAGGTGTCGGGCGAGAGTTCCAAAGTGAAGGTGAAGGTGCGTGTGAACGTGCATGGCGTATTCAGTGTATCCAGTGCCTCCCTGGTGGAGGTGCTGAAGCCTGCAGAGGGAGATGAGCCCATGGAGATGGACACCGCTGCCAAAGAGGAGGAGGTAACGCCCTTCCATTAACTTTAAAGATTTATCCACACTTCATTGATGCCTGAACTAGTCACCACAGAAATATGCACTCTTCTAAGGAAACAGAGTAGCATGTCTGAACACGGTTGAGCAAATAAAGCATGGCTGAAAAGCCTGCCTACTTCTGTGCCTTTGACGAATAAAAAAAAAAACCCGAATCAAGACAAGATTCGCACAGTATGATTTATGGTCAGTTTGCTTTAGAGTTTTTTAGTCATGCAACAATTTAATGCGTTTTTACTTTTTAAAGAGCAAGATGCAGGTGGACCAGGAGGAGCAGAAAAGCCAGGGTGATGGGCCGAAAGAAAATGCTGATAAGAAATCTGACACTGAGGACATGGAGGTAACGAAAAATGGTTTAACGTGTACTGTAGGACCTCCAATACCTCAAGCAAATGAACAGTATTCATTTTTATCCTTCCTATGGCCACTTCTCACAGAAATGGAAAAATTAGAACACCAGCATCTCTTGAAATCTTTGAACATTTAATCCAAGCGATCCATCAAATTTGTAATTAAATTGACTGTCAACAACTAATATTTAGTTGGAAGAGCTCTGTTAGAAGCTATTCAAATAAATGTCACGGTTGTGGCATGTTTACCGGTAATACATTCCAGCAGACCGCACACTCATTTAATATCTGACTTCTTTTCTTCTTTTTTTAAAAATACACTTAAGCCTTCAAAAACACACTTAAGAGCGTAAGTTTAACATAAGTTCACTCGGTTCCTGAAATGCTGCAGTAATCCAGTATATCTCTGATGATTAAGTCCAAGGCTAGTTAAGAATGTTTATTTAAATCCTCACGATTTATAGTGTTGATATTTGAAGTACCAAGTGGGCCAGTGTAGCTACAGTGCAGTGGTATTATAAAAAGCGATGTGTGGGTAATCAGGCCAAGCTCGGGGCATATCTGTATTGCTAAAGCTTAATACCACGTGCGCATCTTTTCTTTGTTTCTAGTTTGCTATTATTTAGAAACATTATCAAACGCTCCTTTCGCTAAGTCGCTGTTTAAAAAAAAAAACTATTTGCACAGTACTGCGTTGCATCGTGTCGTGTCACATTAAAACAGCTGTAAATCGTAGCATACTAAATTGTTAGCCATTTTAAATGTATACTGCCAGTCAAAAGTTTGGGGGCACCTTGCCTTTTTCTTTTCTTTTTCTTTTTCTTTTTCTTTTTCGAGTAATCGTTGGACGCTAAACGCGCCTCAAAGATGTTGCCAGAGACGTTTGAAGGGAAAGGAGGCATTGCTGGCTGTAATGGAATTTGCTTGCCCATCATCAATTATTGTTACGTACATGTACACCTGGGATATTGTTTTCCCCCAGAATAAGCCTGGCTAAGGTTTTTAAAAAACATATATATATATATATTTTTTTATTGAAAACCAAGTAAGAAAATGATCATTTATTAAAAACATTTTTTTTTAGAAGCTAGGTGTCCTTTATGCTTTTGACTGTTGATCACGGATCGAGATGATCCATATCTGTTCTGGATCAAAGACTGTTGAGTCATTTAAAGCAAGGTAAATTGTACACCCAAATTCATCTGTATCTATTTCAGACTTCCGCTGAGGAGAACAAACAGGAAAAGAAGACTGACCAGCCTCCACAAGCCAAGAAACCCAAAGTGAAGACAAAGACTGTGGACCTGCCCATAGAAAACAGCCTGCACTGGCAGCTTGCTAATGACATGATCAATCTGTTTGTGGAGAATGAGGTAATGCATGTTAATTCACAAACTTGATGCACTGGCCACTAATCATTTCACTTGTGGAAAAGGATATCTCAATATTTATCACAGGATTAAAGTTTGTTTTTAGTTTTCTGTAGAATTTGTTTGTTAAATCTACTATGACACTGAAGTCCGCTGCATTGGTAAAGTGTTAAATATATCCTGCGTAATGCCCCTCTTATTGTCAGTGTGATTGTTCATGTCCTGTCCAATCATTCCACTCCTGCTTTAAGGGAAATCTGTTGTTTGTCATCTCCACGTTTGGTAATGTCTGTGTTTTTGTGTTCAGGGGAAGATGATCATGCAGGACAAGCTGGAGAAGGAGAGGAATGACGCCAAGAACGGGGTTGAGGAATATGTGTACGAGATGAGGGACAAACTGCATGGTGTACTGGAGAAGTTCGTCAGCGAGGCAGTAAGTCTGTACATCATATCATATATGCCTAGTTTATAATGTTATGGTTGCCCATGTCTTCTTTTCAGAATAATATCTAGAAAAGAGAACTACTTCAAGTCGTTACTCAGTCTTATGCCACAGCGCTGATGAATTCTCGATTCTGATTGGTCAGGTGTTGATTCATTTTTTTTAACTGCACGGCTCTGACAGCGGTGCCTGCTGCAAGGCAAATCACATAGCTTGTTTTAATACGATATTATTTCTATAGTAACAACTAATTCACAGTGACTTGTATGCCAGACGCTCACATAATTTAAGTCACTTAAAAAGGTGTTATTTAACAAAGAAAAAGGTATAATCATTGCTGTGGTGAAGTTTTCTGTAAGGACAATGTTTATTTAACATTAACAATCAGAGGTAAAGCTGTTCCTTCAAGTTTTCTGCCACAGGAAAGTCTTCAAGGCAGAGCAGTTTGTGCTTCGCAGTTTATCAGTAACATAAAGCTACATTTGTGTCATTCTTTATATAGATAGGGGGGGAAAAAAGAGAAAGAGAGGCTGGTGAAGGAAAGACTGTTTATAGCTGTCATAACGCAAGTGATGACAAGAACTAACTTGTTTTGCCAACGTTCCACAGCATTTAATGTAACTATAAACGGATAAAAAGTACAACATGTCTTTCTTTTAATAAATAAAAATGTGTAATCATTGGCAAATTGCTGAGGTATAAACGGAATAAAACACTTCGGGACGTGCAGTTATTGGAAAATACCACTCTGGGGTGGTAATGGCGTCACGCCACCCCGTGATTATTTTCCTATAACTGCATGCCCTGTTGTGTTTTATTCCTTACATAACAGGAAGTACATGTGGTGGTAACCCCTGCTGATGTCATCTTTTAGGATCGAGATGCTTTTAGTCTGAAACTTGAAGACACAGAAAACTGGTTGTATGAAGAAGGAGAGGACCAACAGAAGCAAGTGTACATTGATAAACTGGCAGAGCTGAAGGTAAATATCATTATGTTCATTTCATTAGAATGGAGACAGTTCTTTAGATACCGGAAGTAAACCATTTTTGTTCATGCATAGAAACTAGGACAGCCCATCCAGGAAAGAGCAATGGAGGCGGAAGAGGGACCAAAAGCTTTTGAGGAGCTTGGGAAGCAAATTCAAAAGTATATGAAGATTTTAGAAGCATACAAGGCCAAGGTACTTACTTCTTTTGCAAGGCAGGATGCAATTTTTTAAGGCATTACAAAGGTCGAAACCATTTTGCGCTCATAACTGTCGTCCCTGACCTTAGGACGAGCAGTATGAGCACTTAGACGAGTTGGAGGTCATGAAGGTGGAAAAGCAGGTGAACGAGGCCATGGACTGGATGAACAGCAAAATGAACGAACAGAGCAAGCGGAGTCTTACACAAGAGCCTGTTGTCAAAGCTCGTGAGGTTCAAGCCAAAACGCAGGTACCGTCAACTTTTTTTTAGATTCTTGTTTTAAAGTTTGAGAAACAAAAACAAATCATTGATGACCATGTTTTATGCTGTTAAGCCAAATATTTGGCTTATAAGGTTTGTGTTCTGTCTTCTAAACACTCGATGTTCCCTTCAGGAACTGTCCTCTGCTAGCAACCCCATTGTCTCCAAACCCAAGCCCAAAGTGGAGCCACCAAGTGAGGAAAAAGCCCCCGAACAGAACGGCCCAGTTAACGGACAGGAAGGCTCAGAGGCACAGCCCAGCAGCCCCAACAAAGACCAGCCCGCCCCAGAATCCACAGAGGCCAAGCAGCCCGAAATGGACATTAACTAATTCTTAGTCCACTCCAGCGTTCGTGCGACTTTCCTCTCTCATGCCTCCAAAACATGACTGAAACAAGCTGCCATTAGCATTTCAGCCTGATTTTTGTTTTTTGTTGTCAAAGGCACTGCAAATCCTCTTGAACTTGCCATGTACGGTTTCTTTTTCTTCTGTTCTTGCTGTATTTTTAAGGTTACACTTTTCATGCACATCTGTTGGGCTGTCTCTTCACATTAAAGAAAACTGAGCGGAAGATGGGGAAATTGGTCTCTGTGTCACTGAGATTTGAAAAATCTCTTGGCTTTTAGTTTGCGTTGTTTGTGATTTGGAATTGGTGATGTCACCGGAGGTTCGTTCACTTCCACGAATCAAAATGAAGTATGGAGGCACTGAAAACGAATAAAGTACTAGTTGATTCAGATGAATAGTAGCGTCAGTGATCTTAAATGTCCACTGTATGATGAAGTAGATTTGTTACTGTTATGCAGTATTTCATTGTTAAAGGCACATGACTTTGTGGCTGAGGTTTGTGTGTATGGTTGCTTTCTTGGCTTATTCCTGGAGTTTTTGTATTTCATGCCCCGCTGCCAGTGCGATTAGTGGAGACTAAGTAGGTGTTCTTTTCCAGGCATGAGGAGAAAGACAAAAAAAGGGTAATAAACCATTCATTTTAGTACACTCACATGAGAGCCGTTTGAAATGCTAGCTGTAACTCGTTTGAAAAAACCTACTACAAACCCCTAAGAGGTGGTACAATCCCTTAATGTTTTATGAAACGCAAAATGGTTGTATATAATGTTTTGGTTTGCAGAATATTTATGCTTTCCGTATTGCTGAGGTGAAATAAAGGATTCAGGAAGGATTATTGACATTACTTTCATACTTTGAGTTGTTTGTTTTCCTTCTTCTTTTCTTAGTGCTTGTATCTGTGACCCTAGGAGGATGGATGTAAAGTTTGGTGCTGTGTCTGGGGGGGCAATGGCAGATGGTGAGGGGGCAACATGAAAGGGGCATTACTTTTGGCACAGGGCCAGAAATCATGTCCTGTTATGCATCTACGAAACTATGGAGAAAAGAATGTCATGGCACGTTGAAATACAGTCATTACAGTGGCAACACGTCAAATACCATGCGCACGTGACATTAGTATTACTTTAATTAGTGATGTTACCCTTTACTCCAAAGCTTATGTCAAAAAACAAAACAAAAAAAACCCCACTGGCTATAGAAGCACTGTACCGACTCTTGATTCATATCGCCCCCCCCCCCCCCCTAAACACGTGCTCAATGACGTCATTCGCCACGTGACTGCCTCGCTCTATATCAGAAGAAACGTGAACCGTCGTGACGTGCGGACGAAAGTCTCGTGAAGCTGAAGCTGCTTCTTGCATTGTGCCAGAAAAAAAAGAGCCGAAGCTTTTGGAGCATTGAAAAGGGAGAGTACAGCGACATCTGGTGGTTTCCTGAAGTCATAGCAGCCATCAACTCGAGGCTGGAATTACACGGACAACACCTCATTGATTCATAGTTTCGATCCTATCGGCACTAAAATCCTAAGAGCGCCACGTGGGATCATCTGATGAGGGTGTTCACTTATGAAAGCTTTGCAATAGATGGACCAAAATTTTCAAAACAGTCAAACCCCGCCGGTGTTCCAGTGACGTGCGATGCTCAGTCACGTGGTAATGGTCATTTGACGCTGTGTCGACACTGTGCCGACACTGTGTCGACACACTGGGCTTCGGCAATAGTGAATCGAGCTTCGATGCCTCGGTGTCAAACGGCCCATCACTGGCGAGTGCTATTCACCTGTTCAACACCTTTCAAGTTCAAGTAGGGTTTTTATTGTCATTTCTCCATATACCTCGTATACATTGAAATGAAATGTCGTTTCTACAGGACCATGGTGCAAC
>JAOUQW010000019.1:17047484-17074761 GCA_028565825.1 Olivaichthys viedmensis | reverse complement strand
GGATTTAGGTACATAGCCAATGCTAAGGGAGGAGTTTATTATTTTTAGCAGAGGTTTGATTACTTCTGGTAGTATTTTATGTGTTGTTTGTACCAAATGAGCAAAGATTCGACAACTAAATGACCAATTTCTCGGCTCGTTTAGTGTCAAAATATGATTTACGTTGACTTAAAACAAAAGATCTGGGTTTTTAAACTGTTCTCGGCATTTGTGTTCTTGAGTATTGGAATGAAACTTGGGCATTAAAAGATGACGTCAAGCGAGAACACGTATTGAGAAACACCCAACATTAGGCGTTTTAAATTAATGATGTACATAAACTGCTGCCTGGATTTCTGGGCAAGTGCAACCACTCTCTGTTTACTATTACAAAGGAAACCTATTAAAAAATATTTTACTGGGGGGAGGGGGTGGAATAAATAAGTGACGCTATTAAAAGCATGATCATTTAAGATTTTTGTATGAAAAATAAAGGGTGTTAATTCGGAGCCTTTGTGTCTTTTTTTTTTTTTTTTTTTTTTTTCTCAGCATATTTTGATTACAAAGAAGATGCTGCCTTCCCCAAGCCTCCATCTTACAATGTAGCCACATCTCTGCCATCATATGATGAGGCTGAGAGAAGCAAGGCAGGAACGTTTGTTCCTCTGGTGGCAGGACGAGTAAGTATCACAGATCTGTCCTCAAACTTTTGACCAGCATACCAAAAATATATAGCAATATAACAAAACCATAACATGTTGGTAAGCCTGAATGTCGATGTATACTGATGACTCAGCAAACAGTTTTTCTTTCCTGTCTGTACCATTTTTGTTAACTCCCACTCCCCCATTTGCTTACAATGCTTTGTTTCTTTGCCACACACTGCTCGCGCACAGCACAGGGAACGCCTGGACACTTTTGATGATGTAACTCGTGCACTGGAGGTACAGTAACAGTGTTAGTGTGTCAAACTGTACCAGTAGTGCCCATCTTGGAGCGGTTTAATGGTCCAAAGAGCAAGGCCTTTGACAGGTTGCAATGTTATTATACACTTTTACACCAATGGCTTGTTTCCGCTTGAAGTGCGAGTCTTTTGGAGTCTTTGTTGTTAAATGCATTGTGATAAATAAGGTTTTTCCTGAACTTTTTCAGCTGATACTCTTGAGATTTGCATAGATTCTTTAAAGGAGCAGTTTGTAATCAATAGCACTCTGCTGCCTGCAAGGCAAACTGCAACTGCTAATTTTCGGGTCGGAAAAATGCAAACCGAAGCCAGGAACAAAGACACTAGCCCAGGGGTCGGCAACATGTGGCTCTTTTACTGCCCCTTTGCGGCTCCACAACGGAATTAGGGGCTTTTCATACGGAAGACGACAATCGCTTTTCGATTTTCAATGAGAGGCAGGCGGTGCGGCATGCTCGACCCCGAGAAACCACCCCGCCACCGCATTGAAAAGTGCTCAACTGTTGGCCAACGTTTCCAGTCTGGCTAGCAAACTTAGTTGACACAGAAGCAAAAAATGAGCACATGATGTGGTTCATCCTTCCTAGCCAACGTTTAGTAATTAACTCGCCATTAAGGACGTAACAGCTAGCTAGTGTGTAAGTGTGCTCCTATTCTGTTCATATGTAGATATGCTAGTAAAACTATGGATTATGAGTGTGGTAAGTAACTAGCTAAGTTACCTCATTTGCAAGTTTGACTGATTTATGAATCTGAGTCACTCAAAGCATTTCACCAGAATAGATACAGTGGAGTCCAAAAGTCTGAGACCACATTGGAAAAATCTGGGATTTTTTTTCATTGCCACTGTATGGCACTCTAAAACGCTTTGCTGAAACTGGATCAGCTGTATCCAAATCACGAACAGGCAGACGAAAAGTGACGTCACCATCAGAAGTGCAACACATAAAGCTTTGTTCACGGAGAGAGAGAACAGCAACTTCATCACAGATGCAGAATGTGCTGAATAAAGAATGAGAGACTCCAATCAGCAAAAGTAGTGTCAAAAGAAGTCTAGCTAGTAGTGGTCTCAAGGGACGAGTAGCGTCTCTAAACCACTTCTCAGGAAGGGAAACAAGACTGAACACTTGGCATGGGCAAAGACATTTCACAGTGGATCAGTGGAAAAAAAGTTGTACTTACTGATGAATCTGATGAGTTTGAGATTTATGGCAGTAACAGAAGGGTTTATGTAAGGAGACGAACAGAAGAGAGATTAATATCACAGTGTATTAAAACATGATGCTGGATTTTCAATGTGGTCTCAGACGTTTGCACGCCACTGTATATATTTGGTTAAAATAATGAAAAAGGTGATCAAAAGATAACGGTTTTATTTTATTCATGGTCAAATATTTTCTATTTTCGACATGTAACCTATAGACAGGTGATAGCAACGCTAAACAGAGCTATCACTATGGTTACCATATGGGAGAAGCGAGCGATTTTTTTCGCCTGCCGTATGAAAAGCTATGCCGAGCGGCGGGATTCTGGCTTTTCATACGGGAAGCAGAGTGTCAGCCGGAGTGGAGAGAGGTATGTCGCCTCCCGGGTAAAAAGCTCTTTAGAATTGTGGTCAAAATAAATACAAATAGATATTTGTTCTTTGTGAGCTGTAGATTAGTTTACATGAGCCTTGCCTTTCCATAACTTGAAGAACTGCAAGATGTCGTTATAATTCATACACAAGGACATGTATTGTATTATATTATAGTATAGTATATTTATAGTTATAGTATATTTATATGCTAGGCTATTAGCACATACTGAGACATGTACAGCCAATGTGTTAAAATGTTACACCAATAAAATGTTGTGGCTGTCGTGGTGGTGGGATTTTTGTTGAAATGGGAAAAACGGCTCTTAACGTTTGGGTTGCTGACCCCTAGACTAGCCGTATCTATTAAACGGCAATATTGCGAAACAGTTTTTTGATCTTTGAAATTATGATTATTATGGGGCTAAAAACAATTAAAACACTTAATTTTAATTAAACACTTTCCCTTCAACTTTTCTTAAGCATTTGCTTTGGTAGTTGACTTGATATTTATTATTTGGAGGTTTTTGTCGGTGAGTAGGCTTTAAAAACAAGCCCTTCAGTGTGTGTGTTCTTTGTGCTCCCGTTGTGTGGAATATATAAGCCCAAGCCACAAGCTAATGCATCAAGTGAAACCTGAAACCTCCTTTACTATGATGTGGACTTTGCTTCTTGCAGGATGAAGACTTCGTGGCCAGAGATGACTTTGAGGATGCAGACCAGCTGCGAATAGGCAATGATGGCATTTTCATGCTGACTTTCTTCAGTAAGTGTTTTATGGATGCGGATGCTTTAGACCAACCCAGCAGATCTCACAAAGCCTCCTATCCAGAGTTCATACAGATGCTCAAAAGTCTTAAAAATGCTTGATTTTCTAAAATTCTGATCTTAGCACTGGTCATAAAGCTTGTGTAAGCATCGGCATGTGTAAGGTGCCCTTGGAAGTATGATTACTTGCTTGTTAACATTACACCATTATGGCTGCCTTAAATTGGCTAAAAAATGTTTAAATTACAGGCCGTGGCAATGACCAAATGCACTTTTCTGCAAGAAACATTTATAATTTGTGCCAAATGGCTTACAAAGGCATTATAACATGTTTAAGCATTGAAATAAAATAAGTTAAAATTACAAACTCAGGTAAATACTTAGCAGTTTTCATCGCATTCAGGAACTAATGTTTTATAAATGTAGCTATTGCTTTTTCTTCTTTTTTTTTTGGTTTAAAAAAAACAAACTGCATTATACTGGATAAAGTCTGATAATCTACCTTGAAGGTGCTCAAATTTCACTTTAGAAATCTGCATGAACCCTGCCTATCTTTCTCGACTTGTCAACAGTGTTTTTAATGAGCTACATTTCAGTAAGATACCGATGTATACATGACGCTTTGCTCTATGGAAACATAATTAGCAAGATGAACTTTTTCAGAGGAATGGACTCTTGTTTCTTCGAGTGTGCACTTAAAACTTGTGGTCTGGGATCAGCCAAAATATTCTTTATTAACCTCAGCCACTATAGGCTAAAAAAACAAAAACAAATCCAAACGGACCTAGAAACTTCGATCCTGACACACACCAGAAATAATAAATGCTGGATTAATTGATTCTCAAACTGGATTAGTTTAAATTAGATGAGCTGTCTCGAGTCATTTATCTCAGTGCTACGTTAAGTTGAACCTAAACTTAGCTCGCAGACTTCCGAGTCTGACTTTGTTATACTTGGTATCCGACATGAAAACATGCAACTGTTCTTAGGAAAACAATGGCTTGATGCCGTATTACCAAATTGCAAAGTTGTTAACTTCTTAAAGTTGTTCAGCTCTCAACCACATATAATTAGAACTGAAATATTGTAACATCACTGTTTAGTGTTTTGGCCATATCATATGAGTTGTGGTGACACTAGAGGTTTTGATTTAATTAATTTTTTTTAATCCCTCAGTGGCATTCCTCTTCAACTGGATTGGTTTCTTCTTGTCCTTCTGCCTCACCACCTCAGCGGCGGGTCGTTACGGCGCCATCTCCGGCTTCGGCCTGTCCCTTATCAAGTGGATTCTGATCGTGCGAGTGTGTCTTCCTGCAATTATCTCTTCCTTATCATGTCCATGTTATTTAGTCCTTCCAACAAACATAAACATTTATTGTGATTTCTGTCCTTCAAAAAAACTTGTTGCAAGACAATCTCTTTTTCTGTTATTACCAGTTAGCTCTACATAATTCATCTATCTAAGGTTTATCCCAGAAGGCTGAAAGTCTTTTCTCCATTTGTGAATTTCCAGTTTTCTACATATTTCCCAGGCTACTTTGATGGCCAGTATTGGCTCTGGTGGGTGTTCCTGGTGCTCGGTAAGTAGATTGATCTATGCATCACACCTTTCCTTCATATGCGTGTTCCTTTCATTCATATCTTGCTTATGTGGTGGTTATCAGTGTTCAGTTGAGACAGCGTGTGGTGGTTTGGAATTCAGTACAGATGCCGTAACAAGTTTCCATCTCTTCCAGGTTTTCTGCTCTTCCTCAGGGGTTTCATCAACTACGCCAAGATCCGCAAAATGGCCGACTCTTTTTCTACTCTCCCACGAACCAGAGTCCTCTTCATCTATTAAAGCTTCGTGTTCTTAGCTTCTGTAAGTATGATGGTGTTTAATTGTAAACACTAAATAGAGTTGAGTGTCTTTTTTACTGGCTAATGATCATTAACTAAACATAATTCTACTGTTAGAAGAATTGCGTCCTGGGTCAGAAATTTTATTTATCTATTCAATACAGCACAGACTTTGGTAGGGTGTGCTTCAGATTCCCTCAAGCATGTAAGCACACGAATGATGCTTATTTTTGTCTTCTCCAGCTGCTTGTCGGAAACCAGTACTGAATTTATGGCTGCCACCAAGCCAGGGGAATGCATATTTAAAGAAAAAATTTAAATAAAAACCCTTCTATTTATAATCTACTGAAAGAGAAAGTCACTTGTTTCCTTCAGGATGATGGAAGGGGAGTGATGTGATTTATTATTTTTTTCTTCTGCTTTGAATAACGCCATACTGCGATACTCTTTCTATGTTTCTAGTTTTAAACTTGTGGATGCTGACAACTCTGTAATTGTGCAAAATCATAAGTGATTTAAGGTTAAGTCCTATTTGCATTCAAGTCCTGGATATGTAAATGAATGCCTTTATAATCTGATAATCTGCTATGTAGTAATGGCATGCACTGTGCCCTGTTAGCCTATAGGGGGCAGTCTTGTTTTCTTTTTCCTTTCTTTTCCTTTTTTTTTTTTTTTCTCTTCTTTCAATGACGTTGGACATAGAAACAGCCAGTTCCTGTTGGTCACCATTTACAAGGATCCTTTCCTTTCTGTGAATGGCAATGTGGGATGAATTGAATTTAAAGAAGTGCTTTCATTTTCTCTCTCTCTCTCTCTCTCCTCTCTACATGACGTGAAATAAAAATTGCTCTTTTTTAAAGATGTTACATTTGATGTGGTCCAGGCAGTATGCTTTTATTGTCTGTGTATTTATTTTAAACATGGGAAAAGCCCTATAAACCTTCAAATAAATGTTGGAGTGCAATTATGGAATGTTTTTGTGGAATTAAATTATAACTCGAAATACTGTAAATATTTTTCTTTTCTTTACGTTTTGCCCCTATAGTCCTCCATCAAATAAATCTTTTCAGAGCCCACTTCCAATAATGGCCCTGTTTTGTGAGACAGATATGGGCTTTTTTCCTTTTTCTTTTTGACAATAAGAAGGAATGCATGATAGTCACTAAGTGCAAGTCCCCCTTTTCCTGCAATGAAGCAAATCCTGTTCGTCCTGACTTTGCCATCAGAGAAGCCCAAGCAGTCTCTTTCTGTGTGATTCTTACTGGGTAATTGAGTCCTCCTTTGATTAGGTGAATACACCCCCATTCAGGATGCAGCCATGCTAGGGGTCTGTTTCATCTCCTGTGGTTTAATTGTGTATGGGTTTTTTTTTTTCTTTTCTTTTTTCCTCTTTCCTTTTTTGTTTTGCTGTGACTTGTCTGCTCTTGTTGCTGAGGCTATCATCTATGGAGCAGGAAGTGGCTCTTTTGTGCTCATTGTTTTCCCAACCAGCTTTGTGGACAGCCTTGGAATGCAGATGGATGCACACATGTATACGCCTGTAAATAAGACATTGCTATTAAAGTCTCTGGTGTTGCAACCACTGGCCAAAATGTGTGTTCTTTGTCACAGGTAGACTTGGGATGGAGCCATTGGCGCTACTGCGAAGTAATTGGAAAAGAACAGGATTCAAATCCTCCGAGCTGTAATGAGCATAATGCGGTTTAGGATTATAATTTAGCATTGGGTGTTTGATTTAGTTTGAGTTTTAAGACTAAGGAGTATGTTTAGATCAATAATTGAGATTTCCCTCATCGCTTTTGTCTAATACAATGCTAATTGCAAAGTATTCTTTAACAACATCCTCACATGTTGCATTTTGTTGTCTATTCCACATTGTTAATTTCTTGTTTCTGCTGCTCGAGATATATATTCTGACATAACTACATTTCATATTCGTTTCCATCCTATTATGCAAGACCTTGTTTTCAACATTTCTCTGTACATGTCATTAAACCAAATGGACTAGTTTAACCTGATTCCTCTCCGGGGTACGTAGAGGCTATGCATTCATGGAATCAGGAATATCATCTCTTCAGTGTGGCTTTTGAGCAGGGTAAAGCTTAACCAAATACTTAAGAAGTCAAGTACATCATTTGGAGTAGATTGATCTGTTTTGTAAAGGCGTTATGGTTGCATTATGACACCCATCTGCAGTGTTGCCTTATCTATGAAGTGTGTCAGCTTGGACGACTTGAGCTGTGAAATCGGCAGCCCTCATTTCCCTTTCTGGTGTCTTCCTGGGGAAGGCACTTGGCATTTAATAACACTGCACACATCCACTGTTCTTTAGCCCCAAAGAAACACACGGTCTCACCACAATCCTAAAATCCTCCAGTTAAAGGCTCCCTATGAGCCAATAGTGAGCAAATTCTGCCGTTTGAATGGGTGTGATAAAGGAAGTGGGGCTGGTGGGTGAGAATCGGTACAGTGATTGTCGGAGAAGATGTGTATGTGTCTGGCTGAAAGGGGGGGGGTTTGGGTGACACTTCCAGTTGTATGACTCATACAGCTCTCTTTTTCCTCCCCCTGTCCTTGAATGTTTCCGTGTGTGTGTACTGGGGGGTTGGGGGTGTTGAAGCTGACTCTATGCTGATAAGGTCAGTTAAACAGTGGGAGGATTCTGGCTGGATGGTTACTGTGGAGAGGGCGGGCCATTTCTAGTGACGAGCGCCTGGTGACTCATCCTCAGAATGCTGCTGATGATGATGGTGATGGGATGGAGGACACTCGGAACCAGCGCGTTCGCACTCCTTTATTTCATGTACCCATTTATTTTATTGCGTCCCTCACCTCATCAGCTTCATGCGCTTATGCTCAATTCTGTCTCGCGGGCATCTCCAGTCCATCTCACTTGCAACCTTTTAAAACTAGACCATTGTGGTAGATATAGAGTAGTGAGTCAGTGATGTTGCCATTAGTATATTTATGCTTCTATGTCACATATGAGAAGGTGGAAGGAAACACGAAATAGATTACCCATCCATCTCGGTTTTTATTAAATTCTTCATGAATGGAAGATAAGCATCATGAATGGTGGGTAGTCTGGCCTGGGATTGGCTGCCCCCCCCCACACACCAGGCAAGAGCAGAGAGACGTCATGCTACGTTTCCGCAGTGCATCAAGGGAATCGGCCTGCCTCTGACTCATACTAAAGAACTAGACAAAGAGAGAGAGAGGTGAAGGAAAGATGGGGAGTGGGGGGGGGGGACATCAGAGACCCTGTTCTTTATTTGAATCCCCCCTCCATTTCAGAGCTCAGTGATGTAATACAGGTAACTTATTCGTCACGGCCCACCCCCTCTCTCCTACTTCCACCTGATTGGCTGACCAAACCTATGAATGGACTGCACTGTTCCCTATGGAAAAGGAAAGGGGGGTTGGAGGGTTGAAGTGGGAAGGGAGTCTCTGCTTGGTGTGGGCCAGAGCTACGTCACTTGCTCATTGAGGAAAAGCGAGAGCAACATCTCTTGCTCCCTTGGCAGCTGCTCTGAGTAGAGCTGAAATGAGCTCAAGTGCTGATCTCACTCTTTGTCACACACGTAGGCAGTGTTTGTTTATCGTGTGTGTGTTTGGTCCTTCCTTTCTCACAGAGGAGAATGGCTGCAACGGATGACAATGTGTGTGAACTGGTTTAGTCATGAATGAGCAAGTGGGACTGAATAAGAAGCTACATATGTGTCAGTGTAGCTCAATGGGAAAGGGAGAAAAGTGCTGTTCGTGTACACAATTCTGGGAATCATGATTTAAAATGATTAATACATCCATCACATGCGTGCTATCCACAGGGTGACCGTGCATGAGGACAAATCAAGGTGAAATGTTACATTGGGTAATTATGTCAAAGGCACAGAACCAAAATTCAAGTCCTGGAAGTTTGTCTTTATGACAACATTGTAGTAAGAATATCATCAATACTTTGACCATGTAAACTGTTAGCTGGTTACAAGCTAACGATTTGTATGTGGATGTGACCTTCTGTTTGCATGTGCATGTAGGCGAGAGCTTTTTAATCAGGGTTTTTTGTGAATGATTTCACATTCACGTGTGTCTGTAAGTATAGTGTGTGTGTGTGTGTGTGAGAATGAATGAGAGAGAGAGAGAGAGAGAGAGAGTGCCTGTGCTTGGCTGGAGGAATGTGTTTGCGTGTGCAAACCCTGCCTGGCTCTGCCTTGATCCTGAATGACTCAATGCTGCAGTACTCGGTGGGAGGAGCCAAGGTTCGATCCCCGGCTGCCAGCCCTGCTAAATGTTCTTGCAAGCATGATGTCTCTGTCTCTGTCTCTGTGTCTCTGTCTCTGTGTCTCTGTCTCTGTCTCTCTCACACAAACTACATGCTGCCACATCAGTAGTGTGGCCTATAATTAGCTGCCGGCACAGTTTATGCACAGAAGACTAGATATATGGCTAAGAGTCTCTACTGTGGATTCTCAGCCTCGATACAATGTAGTGCACGATACCACTTCTGACCAGAGCCGTCTGCAAAAAAAAATAGCGTACTGTGTGTGTGTTCTGTCCCAAGTGCTCCTGAACAAACTGTGTTCATCTGATTGCAATGAGTTCATAACAGAAGAGGGGGAACAGGAGACTCTCTCTCTCTCAAAATCCACCATTAGTGGCATCCATAAATGGCAGAGCAGCATACCAAACAAGAAGAAAATCTACCTGCCTTTTATCAGTGTGTTTTTGTTTGTGTGAATGACCTGATACTACATGTACTGTCAGTAAGTATAATGGAGAGCTGTAACTATCTGATTAAAACAGGTTTCCTCATAGTGCGCTGGATGAACGTTGTCAATATATGTTTATTCAATGTTCTGTGCAACAACACACCACTTGTATATAGTATCCATCTTCACAGTTTGTATCCCCTGCAAGCTGAACAGTGGAACTTCGGAAGTGCTTTCAGGCTCAGGTGTCATGCAGAACCACTGACGTCTCTGGGACAGCCGATGACTCATACTCCCCTTCCTCCACAGTCCTTCTGTGCCAGCTGCAGGATCACTGTAGACACTCCAATCACTCGCTCTCGTCTTCTCTTCCCAGCTTGGAGTCCCGTTCCACTTTACACTGGCAGGACAGGAAGCCAGCGTGCGTTAAACAATATACATTTGAATACACAGCCTTATATAGGATATTGAACAGGACAGATTTAGATGGTTGGGGCCTAAGTCTTGTAAAGAAACAGGAGATAAGACTTGTGCATGCTTTTACTGGGCAGGTGAGGCTAGATATATGTTTATAGACATATGGTTTAGCTTAGTAACTGTGGTCTATATTTTTACCTGGTTTACCTTTACACAGTGAGCTATTTGCCAGTATGCGCTTGCTGTAGCTGGCACTGAGGGTTATTTTTAAGTCTGAAATGAAATTGATAGCTATGAGCTAATAAGAGACTGGTGTGTATGAATAGTTTGTACAAGTGTTGTACAACATATTTAAGTGCCGTGTCATCATGTGTGAAACCCAGTGTACCACATTCAGCATGGACATTCCCCAGTCAAAAGAAAGACATAATGAAAGCAGTTGACAGCTGGATCCGCATATGGAACCTATAGATTGTGTTTTTTAGTCTTGTAGCACAAATTCCTTCGCGTCAGCATGCTGTCCGGAGACTGGATCATCATTATAGTGGCCCCCACTGACTGAGCCTGAGGATCTATCTTCCACTCCAACCTCTTAGAGCAGTCACCAGTAGGTCCTTTATAAAGCTGTTGCTAGTTGGTCTAACACGTTGTGGCAGCTCGTGGCAAAGGGCACAATATTCTCATTGGGAGGCATAACCCTATTATATGAACAATTACACAAGGTTGTCTATTGCTGTCTAATGAGTTATGTCTGTTGGCATGAATAATCATAATCACCTTGACTTAAATTTTCAATGACTGCACTTCCAGTGAGTACTGCAACTTTGCACATATGGCCCAGAGAGGATATGGGAACATTCATTGAAAGATTATCATCTTGATGGTGTGTAACAGCCTGTGCTGTGTTTGCCAAAGAGCTTAGAATGCCTCTAAGGTTGCTCCTAAATGCTTCAAATCTTATATAGGAGAAAATATTCACCAATGTTTCAGCTTGTTCACCAGTTCCTAAAAGCAAGACCTGGCAGATCCAGAAGTGATTGATCCACACATACCACGACGTACTGGCCTGTCAGTCTACAGCCCAACCCAGCTCTGCTTTTAGGACTGTCAGTGTGGGCTAGCAAGTAAAGCAAGGCAGTACCAGTTCCTTCCATCAGCATGAGGTGTGGCAGCCTGGGGAGGAAGCTGCAATTGCAATAAAGGTGCAATTTTGGAACCATCTGGGAGATGCCTGCAGGGCTTCCTCTCCGGAACGTCCCCCTCCAGAGGGACGCAGGTGCTAGAGGCGGAGCAGGGGAACGAGGTAGTGGAGGAGGAGAGGAGCCAGGGGGATGTGAAATGAGTTAGAGGTTAGCTCCGCCAGTGCTGGTACAAAACACCTGGGTCAGAGTTTTAGCAGGAGGAGGCCATGGGCTAGGCTTGCCTTTTGTTTCCTTTGACATTCTCAGAGTTTTCAGGGAGTTGTGGGTGCACACTTGTGACTAAAGGCAGGGCCCTAATTAGCAGTGCCCTTGGTGAGAAGCAGAATGATTATATTGTTTCCTTGTGCCATGGAAAAGAACTGTAGGGAGGGAGCATAGAAAGTCTTTCCTACAACCCCCTCTTGATGTAAGGCAAAGGTTTAATAAATGGGAGAGCTAATAATTTTGAGTTTAAACTTGAGTTTTTGGAGTGACCTTAAATGGCTGGAAGTTAAGACCACTGATGGGGAAAAAATATAGAATAACATGGAGAAAAGAGGGTCTCTCGACCTCGTGTTTTCATAGCTTCCTCGGAAAGTTCAGCCACTACCCTTCATATGTGTTGATTTTTGGGGTGTTTGTATTTGGCCATGTTATCTTATTTTAGGCCAGCACTGCAAATGGGCCCCTGAGATGTGAGTGTGGTGATTGACGTCCTCGACAAGTCAGAGTGTGTGGGCCTCAGCTGGACACACAACTCCCGATTTCGCATAAAGCAGTTGCACCCTTTCAGCACGGCTTAATGAACGCAATTCCTCAACATGCAGAATACACACTCGAATGGCACCCAAATGGTGCAGAATGTGTTAGGACCAGAGTAATAGATTGTAAAATGCGTAATGTTGGAGCCGTTCCAAATTCGAACGCCATTTACAACATTCCACCTACATTTGAATCAAGCTGCCTCTGTTTCTCTTTTTTTTTCTCTCGCTCCTTCACCCAGTCAGTGAATGGCTTCCATTCTAAGCTCTGACTGCTATCTCTTGGTGAAGTCAGGTGTAAGGAAGCATGCTGCTGGTGGTAATGCTTGTTATTTAATCCATTCAACTCTCTCTGTCTCTCTCTCTCTCTCTTTATCCCCCTCTCCTGAATGGGCAAGGCTGAATCTCCTTCCTGCTTTGAAACGCTCTAGTCAAGCGTGCAGGCTCTCACCCCTGTAATGGGTTTACGAGACAGAGAAGTAGGTACAACAAGGACTAAGAGAGTTTCCTGAGCCGGTGTGGCTTCCTGCAGAAATGGCTCCTTCCGCTGACTCGATCCTTGTCCGGGAATGTGGCAGGTGGCTGGGCTGTGCCTACTTCTTTGTCCCCCTCCCTCTACCCTGCCTTTTGCCCCTGAGCAAGAATGAATAATGCATTTAACCCCTTCTGTCTGTGCTGTATAGTCAGTGGTCCCTGCTGACTCTGTGACATTCGGGTTGAACAGTCTACTGCACTGTGCCATATTGGAGATCTGTAAACTTTACAAAAGGATGATGGTTATTAACACACAATTCCTGTAGTGGATTTAGATGACAACAAAAACAACAACAAGGGCTGAGCTTTTTTTAATTTATTTTTAAACATTCAGTTAAATGATTAAGTAAGCACATGAGGTAATGATATTTGGGTTAATCTCATTACAAGACTGCAAGAAGCCCTTAAAAAGGGCAGATGATTTTTATATTTCTTATAAACATTCTTCTAAATGGTCTGCAGTTTGCTGTTGCGTAGCTCATTGTTTCGTTCTTGGGGAAAATTACGCAGTTCATTGGAGGGGCCAGCAGATTTCCTCTAATCTGGCATGCAGAACATTCCCGATTTCCCACACTCAAACGAGACCTTTCCGTTGGACTCCACTAGGCTCCGGACAAGATCTCATGGCTTTTTTACAGACACACTGTATTAGTGCAGTACGAAAAGGAATAGCCTACAATACACAAGTGTGGTGGGAATAGAATCACTGGAGTACCCAATAAAACAACATTTTAGAAATAAATACATATTTGTCTTAGTTTCACCAGGTCCTTCCAGATTTTTTTCAAGAAATGCTTTTTAAAGCCTTTGTGGGCTAATTAATGTGAAAACCTTTTAGGACCTACAATGCAATATCAATAAGGAATATGGGGGGAGGAAATTATTCATTAGGATAATTAATTTAGAAGTTCTCCTTGAACCTCAACAGTCAAACACAGTAATCTTGTCCAACAGGCTAAAACCATTCATGCTATGAAGCTAAATACAAATATATCTCCAAAATCTCCACGTTCCATCAAAGTTGTGTCAAGATTAAAGGTTTTTGTGAACATGCAGTCTCACTGCCACTGGCCTTTGCAAGGGCAGTGAGGCACAAAAGCTTGCTCTCTGCCTCTCTCCGCTGTGAAACCAGCCGTGTTGTTGTTTTGTGCCTCGTCTTCACGCCTTGGTTGTCACGCACTGGTGAGGGTGGATGGAATGGGGACTGAGAGCTACAATGATGGAAGTGCTGGTGGTTTTTTGTAAAGGAAACCCCCTTTAGATCTGTGTGCCAAAAGTTATTCCCATCTACATTTCACTTTGGCTAGTTCAGCAGTTGCTCTAGGAATTTGATTATGTGATCAAATTGAATCTGGAGAAACATGAACTGCTGTAAATACTTATTGGTCTTGCTTATTAATGATAACCAAGGCGGTTTAGCTCTGCAGAGGATGCTTGAGATACAGGAAAAAGGTAAACACAGTTAAATTGTAGTATTTCTGAAGTACTTCACAGAAAGTGAAGTAAGGGACAGTGCTAAATAGAGGCCCCAGCTGTAGGTGTAAAGAGAATGACTGTAATTTGGAATTTGCAAAGATAGAGGACAACTCCCTCTCTTGAATTAAGTAACTCAATCCTTGAATGAGGCCTGTCTGTGACTGTCCATCTCTCTCTCTAGCCCTGCAACTCTACATCTACTTTTTCAAGTGTCTATTAATGCTTATTCGGTGGAGGCCCAGAATTCTAGCCCACAGTTCAACCCAAGGCACTTAATTAACTCTTCTCGTGAGATAGGTGGGCAGCAGATCCAAGATCAGTGGTCCTGGTGCCGGTGATGTGATTGATGGTCACACTGGATGTGGAAATGCTCCTTTTCAGACGAAGTGTTTGAGTAGAAAAAGGGCATGCATGTCACAGTTTGACTCTTGACATGCTCTTTGATGTGTGTTCAACAATATTTTTTATTTCAGGCTGGGGCAGGCCCCAGCGGCAGTCGACAAGGTTTCTCGGGTGACTGTGAAAGAAGAGCGCTGGCCCCATGCATATACAAAATCTCTCCCTACCACCCTCTCAGCTATCACACACCCATACCACTTATAACCCACTTGTTCAGATGGAAAATATGCAACGGAAGCCCAGGAACACTCTATCAGTGTGCTATCTCAACTGCTGTTTGCTCTGCTTGCCTTTATCTGTCACATGAGGGCTGTGCAGCCACATAAACATGGTTCTGGAGCATTGCACTCTAGGATAGAGCCAGGTGCCACGTGAATAAAAGAGCACTGTCCTTACACTGAAAAAAAAAGACTTA
Source organism: Olivaichthys viedmensis (assembly GCA_028565825.1). Lineage (NCBI taxonomy): Eukaryota > Metazoa > Chordata > Actinopteri > Siluriformes > Diplomystidae > Olivaichthys > Olivaichthys viedmensis. The sequence goes on along the minus strand of JAOUQW010000019.1, from coordinate 17,059,743 downwards.
CATAATAAGCTAAATAAAGTGAAAATGAAGTTCATATTTGTTGAATGTGATGGAATAATGCCTCTTCTATCAGGTACCTATCAATACTGACTGATGGTTAACAGTGTGCTACCAAGGCATTATTCCATCAAAAGGTATTTTCTTCAAGGAAGAAAGAATGAAAGATATCCTGGTTGTTAAAAATCCTTTTGTTAAAAACATATATATATAGAATCCTTCACCTCAAGAGCATGTACCACACAACTTGTTTCAGCTGCATTTGCAAGGGCCCTTATCATAAGGATTTAAGGGCCACTGACAAGGCAACAAGCTTAGCTCCTTAGAGCCTCTCCGTTCCAAGCTCCAATCAAAAACAGACCTGGTGGCAAATCAAAACATCCTCTACATAATTACATTATGAGAGGAATAAACAAAATACCTCTGATGCCCAAGGACAATTGCCTTGGTCTACCATGCTGACTGAGTGCAATGATAACAACGTACAGGAACGTAGTCTCTGCTCTCATTGTCAATAGTAAACTAGAGGACAGGGGGTTTCAAGGAATGCAAAGAGGGGAGGGGGCAGCTGTAACGAGCTCAGACCTCGCTTGTTTGCCCGTGAATGACAAGGGCCCCAGCATAACCATCAGTAAATAAAATGTGGCTGTAAAATTAACTATAAGACAGGTCCGACAGGAATCCCTAGCGGCACTTCCTGCCTTTCAGAGGCCATAAACAAGGCTTAAACAAGCCAAGCTGGCTCCAGCTCATATCCCACGGCAACGGGCCAGGGTCACGGTGGCCTCTGCTGCCGGCTAGCTTCATTGGAGGCCTGGACATGGTGACGACATGGAAGAAACCACCGGAATTGAATGGGGGACTGTTAATGTTTAGCCAGCAAATGTACCTTTTTTACTGGAATGCTAAAGATTGCTAAATAAAACTATAATGCAAACCGTTTTAAGACTTTGCGATTTAAATGGGCAATGGGTATTGCTTTTGCATTTTACTTTATACATTTTACTTTTATGGTCACATGGTTTAGAAAAATAGGGGAATGGAAATGGGAAGGGAAATAGGAAGTAATCTGCATAGAACTGAAGAAGAGAAAGGCATTTCCCCAACTTGAAGACTGATAGATTTTACAATTTATATTTGCTACTGATAAATACCATGCATTTTCTTAATATTCTTTAAAACTATAATATATTTCTTAAAGTAATAATCTGCACAGTTTGGCACAGTCAAGCTTAAAATTGTAATAAGTGTAAAAAGCTTAAAAGATCCCATTACGAGATTTGTGCAGGCTTTGGTGGAGGTGATTGTAAAACAATTTCCATTAAGCCATAAAAGCCATTTCTTGCCTTCTGCCCCTTGCCTCAGTGTTATGGTACTGCCCTCAGTAAGAAATGCCACTTGAGTTTCCCCTGGGAACACATGAACTCTAAGAAGGGCCACAACATGCTTTTTTGGCTGTCCGGAGACAGACGGCCAATGGAGGAGGGCGGGAGGAAGGCAGGGGGTGCACAGCTGATTAGAATTTGACCTAGAGTTTCTCCCACCTAACTAACACTAACAACCCTGTCTTCTACCCCAGCTAAATTCTTTCAAGATACTGCAGGGACTTTAGTTTGGAGTGACACCAACAATTTACTTCCAGCATATGCTCCTGGTGGCAGACAGAGACATGTTTAAGCAATAGGCGTAGTTGCATTGTTGCGCCGCACAATAAATTGAATTTCCACAGCGCTGTTCCCAAGTTGTTTATATGTGGGAGCATCTGGAATATTAATGCGCTCTTGAAACTATTTCCTGGCAGTATTTGCGCAGTGACCACAGTGTTTTTTTGTTTTTTTAAAGATCCACTCATATTCGTTTGTGACAATGACTCTGACAGGACTGTGAATGGTACACAAACTTTGCTCAGTTGCAGGAGTAAAAAAAGTGCTGCTTAAAACCGCTGTACAACCACCCCTCACAGTTGTTTTCCTAAACACCGGATTTTCATTTGGTACTTGGGAGGGAGCAGTGCTGACAGTATTTATAGCCTGGTGTTCTAACCAAAATTATCAGTGTACCACAAAATAACTTCCTCAGTCCTAGCCACAAAATAACAGGATGCCTTCAATTGTGCGTATTTATTAATTTTAGCAAGGGATTGCTAGTTTTATAAATAGCCATGCTCCTGCAGCAGTCCTCTAATGTCGGCTGTATAACCTTCCTCTCTCTCTTTCCTTCTTCCTAAACTGACCCGGCTGGAAACGAGTGGGTGACTGATTGCTAAAGATAGTCATCCTTCCAGTGGGTCACACTTCTGCCATGGTTCAGTGTTTGGCCTCCAATAAGGCTCCATTCCACCAGGCTGAAGGTGGGCGGTCAAAGTTCTCATGTGGCTTGTAAAGTTCTCCTATGACCCTTATCTTGGCCTCCTCAAAATATATTGCAATGTACTATCAGACATGGATAATTAACCACCACTCTACTTTATTCATTAGTAGTTATGCACAGTTCCAAACTGTATTGAGTGGTAATACCATGTCTTAGTGGATTGCACGTAATAGGAGGTGTTCTGGTTTTGAGTAGTGGCATCTGTCTGTGGTATTCATAGCCTTTTTTATACTGTAAGCTTCCTCCACCTCCCTCCCGTTCTCTGGAGCTCCACACAGGGCCTCTGGGTCAATAAATCTCAGAGACGATGTTTCAGCACAGGCCTGAATGCGTCCACACCACACAAATGAAATAAGCGACTGGTGAAGATGTTACCATCTGTCCTGGAGGCCAAGCAACAGAGAAATAAGGCCACCTTAGGAATATGGAGTCGAGAAGATGTTATAGAGCTAAATCCTGTTAGCACTATTAAGCTAGCTTCATTAAGAATTTATTTTTTTGGATCACACAAGCTGTTCCTTATGACAGATTAAGCGTTACCTGTACATACAGTATATAAGCATACTGGCATGTAAACTAGAAGTTAGTATTAATGTTCACCTAACATTTCTGCTTCAGTTATAAAGATCATCCTGGGGGTTCAGACACAGATTTAACCTGATACTATAATAAAGATGCTTTTTGAGGAAATACTTGTTGACAGCAGATGGGCTAATAAGCCACAACATTTGGTCGCTACAGCAAGCTTTGTTCACTTTGAAGTTGAAATGAAGGGCTATGCTTTCTGTTGGTTGGATTACATTGAATGTGAAATATAGTTATTAGGTCTCATCTTTCTGCTGGCTAATTCTGTGTGTTTTTCAACAAGCTATGCCTTATTTTTTCTTAAGACCCAAAAGCTGAATTTTTTTAAATGGAAAGTGTTCAAGAATAAGAAATAAAACAAACTCCAGACTTGTATTATACAATCTGGTAAATCTGAAGCCTGGCACAATACTGATGGTGTTATTTAGATCAATCTAATTTGCACTGTAAATCATGGTTTGAAAATTGATACCATGTCTATGTGAACATTCAGGCCACAGAAAAACGGTACACCTACTTAGAGCATTACCCAAAACCTATGACAATGCGGAGCAGTTGCCTGTCTGGATAGCCATTTCTAGGCCGGGTACTTTCGGTGTCTGCACTTGTTAATCCCGAAACTGTCTTGCTGTCAGGCGAACGAAAACAAATGGAGAATTTATCGCTGTCATTTGGTGCAATGAGTCGAGCTCTGGGGGAAGTGGCGAGCGTCACGGTAGCAGCCTCACCTTTGCTGCTGAAAAGGTTTAGTTCCTCTCCTGCTGCTTGTCAGTGAGCATTTTATTTATTCTGGAGGAAAGATCTTACACTTTGGCTCTGGTACGGCATGTCAGTGAGGACTCTCCTGCAAATGAAACACAAGCCTGGCATCATTCTGTCACCTACAGCCTGAGATGCTGCCATATTGCAAAACCAACTGTACAGTCATTTTACTTCTTGAAGAGTATAGTGGCGTTGATTGGAAACCTGCTATTTAAAATCACCCGAAACCGTCATATATACCAGTGTGCATCTGTACTGTTGATTCAAAGGCCTGCAGCCAAATGCTTTCTGATATAACTTTAGTTTTTGAATCTGCATTCTCCTGAAGAAAGACACATGATGACACCCGACATAATGCTTCTATAACATATTATTTTTCATTAGAAGCTTAGGCTTCAGGATGTTTGAGATAAAAAGATGTTGAAAAGTATTTTACTTTTAAATACCTGAGCATTTGAGTGTGGACACTTTTTAACTTTCACAAAATGTAATTTTGACTACCTACCTTCACTTTTAATTGATCAAGAATTTGACACAATACCCATACTTTTACAAAGTATAATTTTTCTGTACCTTCTTTCCCTCTAATTATCTAGCAGTGTGTTTTCATTATGCTTATGAATACAAGATCACAGATCATTGTCTTCTGGGAACTGGCAGAATGCAAAAGCATTGTTTCTAGGCTCATTTCGAGTAAACCTTGTGCTAATGATGGTTATGTAGAATGTATGTGGACGACTCAAGCTGCTTCATACTCCATTTCTCCTAAAGATTTTAAGAGGAAGAAAGGTGTATGTACGGAGGAGCACTGTTACAGGAGAGTGCCTTGTCAAACGCACACAAAATCCACAGCAAAACCCACATTGCCCAGACAACTGGGGGGACCAACCAAATACTCAAACAAATAAGCAGTAAACAGATAAGCTCTAATATCGCAGTGCACACCTCTCCACCACTCTGGAGCCAGACATCCCACTGGCTTTATTAGGTGACCGTAAACTAGCCGTCCGGGTCCTGAATTAGGTTAATTATTTTCCTGTGTTAATTTTGCCTCTCTTTCTTGCAGCCTGAGTGCAGGGGTCACCAATGTTTTTTACAATCCCTCCTTGTGCTGAGAGTCTGATAAAGAGGGAGTGAGGTGCAGAGGGCAGCCGCCACTGGCGACTGGCGCTTGCTGGCATGGGGTGGTGGGGAAGTACTGCTCAGCCAGGGCCAATAAATCTGAACATTAGTGTGAAGGAGGTATGATCCATAAAGTGTTAAATGATGCTGTCTGCTTCTCTGCATGCACTGTCTACTAAATGAGACCCCCTCTTGTCCTGGTAGTGAGGCAGCAGGGGAAGGGCCAAGATAAGAAAGAATCCTTTAAAAGCCTAGTTCAGAAAGTTAGCAGTTTTATGAGGCTTGATAGGGAACATGAAGGCTTTAAAAAAAAACCTGAACAAAAACCAACAACTTTGTCATAGGATATTGTGGGGATAGTTTGTATTAATTTTAAAACACTTTAAACACTGAACTGCTGACCTCCTGCATCTGTAATTTTGATTATTTCTTTAAATAATTTGTTCAGCGATAATTTATTATCACTACAAAAGCAAATAACATGAAAAATGGCAGACACATGCACAAGTAAATCTGAAGGAGAAATATACTTATATATACTTATATATATATACTTTAGACCTATATTTTAAGGCTTTCTCAATGGCCAAAAATATATATTTTTCTAAACATGCCTCTGTTTTGTGTGGGTTTGTGACCAATTTTGCTGCTACCAAAATAGACCACAATCAAGCCTTTTTGTAATTTAGAAGCTAACCAAGCTTTAAGCCTTCATTTCTATTTTTGAATCCTACAGCTGAAAATCCATTGCTGATTTTCAGTGTTACTTAAAGTATTATTTCCCTTAAGCCTGGGTCTGCATACAGCATTTTGTCACAAACGTATAACAATCTACAGGGACTGGATGTGACTGCGGAAATTGTTCATTAACAAACTTGGGTTTTACAGACATTCTTTTTATTATCCTGGCTCTGGAACATTAATCACTGGCAGAGCAGAAAAAATGAGCTTTTTCTCACTTGAAAGCATGGGGTTTAATGAAGGAGGGATGACCCACAAGAGTTTTTCTTGTCTTTTTCCCCTTTTCCTCCATTCTGCAATAAAAGGCACAGGCCAAAAAAGATTTGGAAACAGAACAAATTGCTCAATGAAACAGTCTCTTGGCCTCTTGTTTAGAGTGGTTGATGTTTATGCCCTTGTGAGAGAGGCCTGACCGTGTTTGCCCCAATCCACAAGCCATTCTATCCTCCTCTGGGACACAAGCCATGTGCTTTGGAGGAAAACCACACAAGAGAGACCTAGCAGGGGGCAGAATGTTCCAGAAAAAGCCTGGCCACTGCAAGCCAAGACACCAGCAAGAAACCCAACTGGATGTGGTGAATAAGTCAAATTACGAAAAGGGAAACGGAGAGGGAAACCTCAGGGTGAACTGGAAAAGATATAGAAAAGGAAAGCCATATTTGTGTTTCATAACATGCTATTCTAAACTGCGCCTTAAAATGGAGCGTGGATGAAAGGAATGGAGATGCTTTGCTGGAATGCTGTGAATTAAAAGCCTCAACTTAATAAATTAGATGGGTGTTTACTCATCTGAAATGCATTAAGCACAGGCCAAATAGGTCGGGAGGAGCTCCCAATTGGCTTGTGTGCGTATACGCATGCTTGAAAGATGTCTTTTTTTTCTTTCAAGAAAATAATTTAGAAAAAGCAGAGCTGGCTCCACAAGGACTCCATCCCCGGCAGTTATAGAGGACAGAGACCGCTAACAGCTTCCTCCTCACTCCATAACAAACAGCAAGGGGCCAGGCCCCCGAGGCTTCCTGTGTCCCACACACAGCCCACAAATAAACACAATCATGTTCTTTAACCACTCTGTTCCTTCCCCCTTGCTCACTCTCCCTCTCTCTCTTTCTAAGAAGAAAGGGGGGAAAAGAATCAGGCCAACATGGGCAAACTGAAATAAAATGTTAAGCTAAATGTCTATATGGAGTTGGCAAATGAAAACAGAAGGGTAGTTTAGAATGTCACATAATACCTGCCCTAAATAGATAATACAGTGTCTCAGTAGTGTCTCATATAACCTAACTGCTCCCTGGAGTTATACTATTTTGTAGCATTAGCTGTTAAGTTCTCATGTGTTCCAACAATTTTTGTAGGCTATGGATGCATTTTAATTTGAATGGATTCCATTATTTCTCAGATACTAAATGAACACTATTTTTCAGGAGAACTGTTTCTGGATTATTATTATGTGTTAAATATATTAAATATATTTAATGTGACTAGGGTGATTAAAGCATCTGTAATAAATTTTTAAAACACTAAACTGTCTTTACATCCTGATAGCTATCATTAAAACATGCTTTGAGAACAAAATTACTCTGTGACTCCTAGAAGTAATTAATGCTAAGGATACGTCCCCACCAATTTTTGAAATGCCCAATTTCGTCCCACCACTTTTTAAAAGTGTAGTCTGTTGAAACTTTTATATAGTAGCTTGTGGCAGAAACCAGATCAAACAGTTTCTAAAAATGTCACTAAGACCATGCGGAAAAGTGCTTTCCTCAACATTATGACACCAAATGGGTCAGTCCTTACCATTAAAATGACCATTTTTGTGTGTTCTGAGTTTGTAGCTAAATGGTAAGTGACCAGAAGTGAGTACCATGCGTGTGTGTTACTAGATAACAGGTCAATAAGACAAATGTAACTATTCAGCATGATGTGGGATAATCGCCAATCCTATATTTGGCAAGCACACAATGAATTGCCTGATGCAGTATGGTTCCGGGTGCTTGGTGCAGAGGTGGGCAGGAGTATAGGAAAGGGGAGTGGGTTTAAAACGTTATGTACAGTATGTTAAAAATCGAAAGAAGCGCAAATTAAAAATTAATGATTTTAGATTAATTCTGATTAATGAGTATGAATGAATATATAAAATAAGCTAAAATGATTTAAGCTCTTATTTAATTCATGTTTTTATACAAAGGTCACTATTGGTTGAATTTGAGTCATGAACTCTTTGGCTCAAAGGTGCAAAGATATCATCTAAACCCTCTGGCACAGCTATCTCACATACAAGGTTAGCTTATCTAAGTTAGCGAGGACTCATCAAAACAGTGCCGTAGAGAAAATACTTTAGAATTAAAAACAAAGACACAAATGTGTGAACCTTGAAATTATTCAGTTTAACATGCAGGTAAGGTTGTTTCTTTGTAAGGTCAGTGATATTGTATGGTTGGTGAATTAACATTAGCACTGCGTTAACAGCATTTCCATAGATTTACAAGTTGTTGTTTCAAGCTATGTAGGTTATCCTACCGGTGAAAGATGTTAAAGAAGCCAGCACTGGATGACTTGTTACACAAGAAGTAGGCGTCCTGCATGGACTGATAGCTAGCTATAATACTAACTATCTGGCAAAAATATGGGTGCCACACACCCAGGTTATGGGATGTTTGATGAACCCTGTATAGGTTTGGTATTACAATTTCATTGTTTTTATATGGGACTGAATGGTTCTTGGTTCTTAGCTTTAAAAATCTACTCAGTTGCATATAAAAACAATATACTGTTACTGGTGTGTGATGGTACAGCAATGAAGGGTGGGCAATGTGTTGTATTTAAGGATACAGCAAAAATGCTTAAAGGTAACTGTTGTAGGATACTGCAATCACAGACCATGAATTAGTAGCCTACTTTCTTGGACATGGGATCAGTGCAGTTCTGACTTAGAAAGTGTTTGTACTGTATTATAATTGTAGCCTACTGCATATATAAGCCAATTTAAAACAGGATTGTTATTGTAAACTGTTTCTCATTGATCACGTACATTTCATCCTTGGCCCTAGCTCTTTTCAAAACAGCCAATGCTGTGACTGTCCTGGGCTCTGTAATCAACAACAAAAAATTTCAACACTGTCTATCTGCATTAACCTGTCAGGAAAGAAGGTGCATGGTCCTGCCTGCCTGCCAGTTATTTTATGCATGCACTGGCAGCCTATACAAGATAGGCTATGAATAAACAGCTTGATGAAGTAGGAGTTAAGCCTAGGATTGAGGCGGAGTTATTTATTGATATATCTAATGGAAGCAATGACAGAGAGGGTTGACTTTCAACTGAAATTTCCAGTTCCTCCGTTGGAGAAGAGTGCAGCAGGGAATAAAATGTCCAGAAAGGAGTTGGACTGAGCAAGAGGGAAGACAAGAGTGAACATTGATGTGGCTTTTCCAAGCTGGAGAGACCTGAGAGATTCGAAAGGCTTGAAAACTGATGCAAAGCTTGCTTTGCTGCTTGTGGAATTAATTATTTTGCTTGGTAGGTTCTAGCGTTAGTTATCCTCCAAAACATTATAATGCACATGACATAGTTAGCTAGACAAAAAACAACCCTGGTCTACTGGTCTACTGGTGGTTACCTGTGAGTGTCGTTTGCTTGGATGACCTTCGATCCAACCAAGTTACACACCTAGCTAATTTTACAAATTCAGTGTAGCATCTTTTAGCATTTAAAAAAACCTTTTTTAAATATGGAATCAGGTGTGTATGTGCTTGTGTGGAACAAAAGCCTGCACACACTGTGCACGTGCATGTATTTGGAGGGAGGGACTTTGCATGAATTTGCATGTATCTGTATTTGGAGGGAGGGACTTTAATTATTTGGGATGCTAAGTGGAACAGCAGGTGGACCTTTAGAAAATATGGAGGCAATAACTTGTACTGCAGAAGTACTACAGATTTAATCCTTATACTCACACATGAAATGGCCAAGTGTAAATGAGGTCCTAGTTACAGAAATGTGTGATTTACAGAGTTGATAGCTGTAGTTGATGAAGTTGATGAAGTGTGAAGTTGATGAAAAGTCACTAGTTTTGAACCAGTAAATTTTCATATTGTCATAAATATTGCAACATTACATAAATTATTGAAATGGTTCACATTTGCTTTTAATTGAGCAAACGGGGAGAAGAGCTTTAGTCAGGGAGGTGACCAAGAACCTGAAGGAACTCCAAAAGTCCTGTGTGGAGATGGGAGAACCTGCCAGAAGGACAACCATCTCTGCAGGACTACACCAATCATGCATTTATGGTAGAATTGCCAGAAGGAAGCCCACTCCTCAGTAAAAGGCACATGATGACTCGATTGGGATTTGCGAAAAGGACTCTCAGGGCATGAGAAACAAAATTTTATGGTCTGATGAAACTAGATTTAACTTTTTGGCTTGCTCAAGAGCGCTTAGGACCACAGATTGGGGTTTTAGCTTCCAACATGACATTGACCCGAAATACATAACCAAGACAAGGCAGGAGAAGCTTCGAGACAAGTCTGTGAATGTCCATGAGTGACCCAGCCAGAGCCCAAACATAAACCCGATTAAACATCTCTGTAGAGACCTGAAAAAAGCGGTACATTAAGCCTGACAGTGCTTGAGAGGTTCTGCAGAGAGGAATGGGAGAAGATCCCTGAATCTAGATCTGGCAAGCTTAAGGTGCCTGAATACTTTTTGAGTGCACTGCTTATATTAATTTACACACAGCGCTGTTGAATTCTCTTGATTCTGATTGGTCAGAAGGTGTTGATTAATTTTCTTTAACTGCATGGCTCTGACAGTAGTGCCGGCTGCAGAGCAAATCACAGGTGTATATATTAATGCGCTTGTTTATATATTAATGCGCTTTGTCATTTCTATAGTAAATATAGAATCTAATTCATAGTGACTTGCATGGCGGACACTCACATACTTTAAGCCTAACAATAAATGGATTTTTTAAAAAGTGTTGTTATTTAGCAAAGAATAACGTATAATCATTGCGGTGGTGAAGTTTTCTGTAAGGAGAACAATTTTATGGAAGTAGACTCCGGTGTCAGTGCTTTGTAACAGTCAGAGGTAAAGCTGTTTCTTTAAGTTTTCCGCTGCGGGAAAGTCTTCAGGGCAGAGCAGTTTGCACTGTTTATTAGTAACATGACAAGCTGCTTTTTTTTTTCTTATTAACTTCAAGAGAGAGAAAAAAGAGAGACTTGTGAGGAACGACTGTTTATAGCTGTTATAATGTAAGTGATAACAGGAACTAACTTGTTTTACTGACGTTCCACAACATTAAATGTAACTATAAATGGATAAAAAGTACGACGTGTCAACCTTTAATAAATAAAAATGTGTAATCATTGGCAAATTGCTGTGGTATAAATGGATTAAAACACTCCTCTTTGCGTCGGGGCCACATTACACCACCCCGTCGTTGATTATGTTCCTATAACTGCACACCCCGTCGTGTTTTATTCCTTACATATAATATAGATAAATGCATGGTCATGCATACTAATGCAATGAGAAGGAAAAAGTACATGGTTTATATAAATGCACTGGAAAGAGCCACTGGTGAGCTTAATTGATCTCTATATAGCTTGTGCTGGTGGTTAATAGGCCAATTCCCTGGATGCTGAAGTGGAAGACAAGTTGCCTTCTTTTTGCTTAAGACCTCTTTGAAACCATCATAGTAGGTGAGAATTACAGTCTCATGCTAAACCTGAACACTTTCTACTGATGTTGAGGCGCAAGTAACTCTAGGCATTTGGGAGACCAGGTTACTACTTCTTGTCTGGACCACTCTAAAACCAGATTGTTGGTTTGGATCTAGCAATGTCCTAAAATGATCTTATATGAGGGAAAATATATGAGATTATATGAGATTCTCATGGTAAGTGATGCTTATAGTGTAGAGGTTTCACGATACGTTTGATACACCCGGCTCCTACCGCTCTGCCATTTAGGGCATGTACTGAAACAGGTGATTCAAGAGAATGAGTGATGATTTTGAGCTGCGCTGCCAAATCCTTAGCCACGAAAATTCCTGCTGCTCTGGAGTTTAGGAGAGACAAAGGGATTGATCTTGGCAGCGAACTGTCACCATTAACTACAAATGCTTGGTAGCAAAAGTTTGACTTTTTCAAATTTACCCCTGATGATGTTGTGGATGACTGCCAGGGTGTAGTTTTCTGGGCCCTTTAAACCTGGTTTGTAGTTTAGGCCCTTGATCCCTGCAATAACGCCACAATCCCACTTTATACGACTTCTGCGTTCATGAAACAGGACATAAGTGAAACCCAATTGCATGGGCTTATTTTTAGACTCATGGACAATAGGATTAGACATGAGATTCTTAACTGGCTTTCACCTTTCTCATAGTAAGTTATCAAATTTTATCGACATGCCAGTAAGTCTGTTGAGGGTGAGATTTTTTTCTCTGCATGATAATTAAGTTTGTACTTCTCATTGTGATTTTTAATACAGGGCGCACAATGCATCATCATTCTAGAATGCTAAAAGTGGCTAGTGTGTGGAGGTAAAGGGCAAAGTCTTCACTTCCTGCGGAGGATGAAGAGAGTGAACCTCCCCCCTTCCATCGTCACCACTTTCTACACGGGGACAATAGAGAGTGTACTGACCAGCTGTCTCACTGTCTGGTATGGGAACTGCACCGTC
>JAOUQW010000019.1:17027008-17037792 GCA_028565825.1 Olivaichthys viedmensis | reverse complement strand
ATTTGTTTAGGGGATGTAGTCCTGTCAATATATCACCCTGCCCACGTACAACTTTTTTTATTTATGATATTTTAAACATGAAAAACAAGGCATGTGTTTTCATTGTAAATTAAATTGTAAGTAACTTACAGTATAGCTTTTGTTTACAGCATTTGTCATAACCCACCACTATGATTTCTCATTAAAATCAACACCCGTGTTGAATAGAAACAAAATAGTGATAGCTTTTCATTGTGAAAATTCTCTTTGTACTATAATAATGTGAAATATCATTATAATGCAGTAACTTACATTTACAAATGCTTATTTCCACTGGTCCACTCATGAAAGAACTCACATCCTGAATTCAATAAAAAGTAATGTTTAGGGTAAACATAAAATCCTGGTCAAGCAAAGTTATGTTTTGTACAATTAATATTACAGCATTGCTCACTAGTATTCTAGGTTTGTGCTAGATGACCACACAGACACAGAGAAGAGGGAGTGACCGCACAAGCACATAGAGAGAGTCTGCACAAACCAACAGAATGGATTCTAGGCTGTCAAGTTGGTGAAGACAACATGGTTGTATTATACAGTGTTTTCTGTTAGTCTATACATTAAACTGATTTGAAATGTAAAAATCTTGGACTACTTAAAGATAATTATACTTCGCTAACATCTCTGTGAAACAAAGCATTAAGAAAAGACACCACAACATTTTATATTTAACAATATATATTTCTCAATTTCAATTGTACATTCTGTTTTGACATAAGCTTTTATTCACAAACAAAAGTAGGCATCTAAATAAATACTATATAAAATAGAACTTCAAAATAAATATATCTATAAAGGGACATTTTTGTATGTGGGAGTTTTTTTTTCCTTTTTGCTATGTTTAAACAAAACAAAAGCACATTGCTCTTTTATCAACAGTAAGCAAAAGCCAAAGAAATGCAAAGAGTACAAGCCCAGTTTGGAAGGTTGCTTAATTGGGGTAAAACTAATCAACTGATAAAACACTAGTGGGCAAGAAAGTGTACCAAAAAAAAAGAAAAAAAGAAGATATAGTCACAGCGTCCTTAACACTTCTGCTTTGTGTTGTGAAAAGGAAGATCATTTCTGTAAAGGTCAAATTACATTGCAGCAATGCAAACACACAGTTTGTGTGTTTGGGGATGGTGGGGGTGTAAAGGCTACACATCTTGGATAACATGGAATGGAATGTTACTTGAGAGGGCTCCCTATCCCTCCCAGACAAGTTCATGCACAGCAGCTGTATATGTCAATCAAGCACAGAAGATGTTTCACCATTTTAGGATGAAGGCAAAAAAGCCGTGGCCACAACAAACACATACAAATGGAAACCGGGCTACGCTGAACCAGCATTCCTTCAGTGGATTCAATTAAATCTACAGTTTCAGGGGCACAGAAGAGCCAGGAATTAGCCCTGCCTTTCGTGCTAATGAGGCATGGTTAGCATAAACAGAGGTATTTTTTATTGCCTGGCAGACTTTTCTAAATGAAGTGCTTGTAATAGAAAGACCTAAATCCTTTGCCTTCTACTGCACGACCACATAATTTTAACCCCCACCCACACCCAACCCTCCCAAAAATATAATATTCATCTATATATTTTTGTACTGAATTGGAATTAAATTGTACCATGCAATTCTTTAGGACATTTGAAATGCATCTTAAGACGGCTAGTTTCTTGACACTATTTACAAGAGCATGTATCCTGCATAGTTCTAACTCTAGAATATTAATGATACATTTGCAACTCTTTACCTATGCAACTATGCAAGCCTCCTCACTCATCTCTACTTTGGCACCTATCCAAGATTTAGATTGCAAAGACTTAAACCTAGCCTTTATACATTCAAGACTATGAACAGTAGTGTTTTTCGGCTTTTCTGATTTGTGCAACAAAGATGAGTACAAACATCTAAATATATGATGTTACAAACTTTTGATTAAATGAGTGAGGTGGGAATTCAGTATATGAAAAGGTGGGTTTTGTCCCCTATGTCCAAGAATCCAGGGAATCAAAACGAGTCGTACCTTGCCATGAGATTGGTTTGTTACATCACAAAAAAAAGCATGCCCACTTCAACGAAAATGTACAAACTAGAACTCTATGGTGCGCTCCTTTGGCAAATTATTTGTAGGCCTAATTCTAGACATACCACAAAAATGCATATTGAGGAATCAGATGAAAATAAAGTAGGGCATCATCATGTGAGTATTAGGGTATGCCTGGAGGGGTTTGGTAATTTCACTAATTACAACGGAATTGTACATGCATTTGTACACAATGCTGTGCTTTTGTCATTACATTTAGGTGTCTCACTGGTAATGGTGGTGAAAATTGCAAGTTTAATATTTTGGGATAACCCCCCTGCTGACGCATTTGTCCTATAGCTTATGGATGCTTTTTCTGTCACTATGCAATAGCTTATTTAAATGGTTCAATTTGTGTGTATCAGTTTCCTATTAAATTGGCCACCAAGTCGAAGTTACACACTATACATAATATATGTGAAAATTATTCTCCCTGAGGTGATATCTTTTCTACAACAAATCGAACTGCTAATATTTGGAAGAACTATTGTGGAAGTTCATGTGTGGTGACATGCATTTGAATACATGTGAAAGTCACTTGTCATCAAAACCCCACAAACCTGTCCCTAGGATAATTGAAAACATTCTATTCTGCAATGGTGAATGCTGGGATCTTGCTTATTTTCCAAAGTAATAAATTGCATTTACGGGTAACAAAGGAACTTGGCATCCTTTGTCCAAACAATGATGCCTCCTGTTCTCACCTCAAAAAAGGAGGAAAAAGCTCTATAACAAGCTTATAAGTGGGCATGGAGGAATAAAGTCTAGTTATTTTGATTGTAACATGTTATCAGCCTGGAATGCACTGCAACCTTTTCTCAGTGCCAGATCCGGGGAGGGCTTGCCAAAGTATAGAATGCTGTTGAATGGGTGATATTTACTTTGACTTTTCCAAGCCACCCAAAGGCAAAATCACCAGGGGAAAAAAGAGATTAGACTTTTTCAAACAGACATTTTGCAGCATTCTGTTTTGGCAAGTGTTTAACTAGAGGGTGAAATTGCAGAACACTTTGATCCCACAGGCACCGAGATCACTCCAACAGGAAAAAAAGTAGGTATTGTCTCTTTGTAGTAAGATGGCCAGTTAAACTTAAGACTTGTGTCAGTTGTTCTAGCAAATATCGTGACTGACTTGTGGCATGACATTACGACAGTAAGCATGAACCCTTTAAGTACCATGATTTGGGGGAAGTATGCAAGAATTGGAGAGGGTCCTGCCAGCTTCTGTCCTTTGTAGATTTCTTTAGGACAAGCCATCATGAGGCCTGCTTCTCCGGAGGACAGTGCTTGACCTCTGCCACTTTGCAGGCCTGAGCGCTTTTGCAGCGGCAACCTGGACGCCTGAGGCTGTCGTAGCACTTCTGTGAGAGCTTGGCGCAACCCATGGCGGGCAAATAGCACATAAGGCATGGCAGCACTAGTGAAAGCGATGCCATGAAGGACCAGCGTGCGCAGCAGTTTGAGTGTGAACAGGAGCATGGCTTGTCAGCGCAGGAGCCCTCCTCGTCCTCATCCTCGGTGCAGTGGTAGAAGACGCCCTTGACTAGGCACATGCAGGTGGCTGAGTCCACCAGGTTCTGGGCTGAGCACAAACACTCCTGGTTGCACACCCAGCACGAGGGCAGGGTCCGGGGCAGTGTGCACTCCGTGCACCTGCACTTTCCACATTTGTCGCACAAGAGCATATGGTTTTTCTCAGTCGGCAAGGCTACCCCTGTCTTTGAGTCTTGGGGTTTGGAGCCCAGCAGCTTTGGTTGCTCTGTACCCAGAATCCTGGCATGGCCTCCACCGCTGGAATAAGGGTCCACCAAAGGGGTTGGCGCTGCATGCTCGAGCAACCGCTGGTCGGAAGAGGTGCTACTACTACTGCTGATGGAGCTTGGTCGGCCGCTGAAGGAGATCCAGGGGTGGGTGGTGGCATCTGGGGCCTCGCAGCGGGACAGGTGAGGATGGTGCTGAGCTCCAAGCAAGACTTCCTGCCCCCTGGTGGCCACCTTGTGGCTCGGAGGCTGCTGTGACACCACTGCAGGGCTGTCGATGTAGTCATTCTCCACATGCAGGGATTTCATCTGGTCAATAGGATAGATGGTCAATGGGTGCTGGAGCCGACCATAAGGGACCCGGCTGTCCAGCAAAGGCTGCACCATCATGGAGGAAGAGACTCCAGGAATGTGGTGAGCAACCCTTGACTCCATCTGTAGGCTGTGACCCTCATACACTGAAGAGAGCTCAGGTCAGCATCTAGTAGCCCTGTAAAGACAACAGTGTGACTTTAGGATGACAGTCAGCTCTTATAGAGGTCGTACTTTTCTCGTTAACTACGCCTTATATATTTTACATTTTAAAGCAGTATTCACCAACAGTCTTTACTAATCGAGAAGTGTCGTCATATAATAGAGTCACCTTTTATAGAACAGGCTACAACCAAAAATTTGTTTAAAAAGAAAAAAACAAAAAATGTTGATAGTAACGGAACACTCCTAATAAAAAACGTTTGTGTCCACTGAAGCTGACATCTTAAACCAAAATTTTTCACCGGGTGGATTTTTTTCTTTCTTTCATTTACTGCCAAGTAGCTCATCTGCGGCCAACACTGCATCCAAAAGCAAGAGTCACAGATTCTGTAATTGGGCCGATGCAAGGGAATAAAAGTACAACTACAAGTTCTGCGGTGCCAAATGTAGAAGCGGCGACGGAAATCGGCGATGACTGCACTGTATATGTTTAAGGCATTAAGCAGAACGATAGGTGATGGAGGAGTTTGTAAAACGCAGTAATCCGCCCACGGCGCCGCTTTTCTTGAAGCTCAATGCTGAAAACCACCAAACCCCCTATTGGATCTGCAAGCTATAGGCTACATCCACGAGCGATCATTCAATAATGAAAAGACGTTTGAAACCAGGAAACAGAAATATGGAACCTGTTGCAGCATTTCGTTCCAAGGAAGAAAGGTTTGCGCATCGCGTTTATCGAGAGCCGTGCACCGCTACTGCGCCTTATGTGCCACTCAGAAGCGTGTTTGTCCATGCTCAGACACAGTCGTCGTCTTTTTGTGTGTGTGTGTGTGTGTGTGTGTGTGCAAATTAATTGCCTAAAATGTATCGGAATACCACCACATTACTTTAAGGCTCGAAGTGTAAAACTGAGAATGGTCCGGTTTCTACACTGGCTTTTTTTTGTTTGTTTGTTGTCCTGTGTACAAATAAACAATTGAATGGCAAAAGACACAATCTAGAAACGTACGAGTAAGCGCGAGAGCTGCAGCGGATAATAAGGCGAACAGTGCGTCGCTCTGGCCAAACGTGTCCAAATCCACCAACGCGATCATTCCTCGACGAGCCACTCCAACGCGAAGCCTTTACTGCAGCCGTCATGCAAACGCTAACTGCCGTCGTTCACTTCGGATCTATACATTTTGTGTTTTTGTTTTTTGTTTTGTTTTGTTTTTAAATACCGTTCTTGACTAGTCCACGACCCTGCCACTGTGGTTCCCGTAGTTAAATGTTGACACGACTGCGCGAGTACAGACGCGTCGTTTTGCGAAAGTGCGACACTGGCCGCGTTTTAGTCAAATCAAATTCAGGTCAGACCTGAAGAGGAATCTCACCTGGAAACGAACCGGACCAACCGAGCCAGTGCAACCTGGTCGTATCTTGCGATTCATGGCGCATGCTGTGTACGGAACAAAAACAAGACTTACTTGTTTTGGAAAGCAGCGCATGTTCCCTCTCGCGGTTCAGCGTTGTTATATTCCAATACTAAAGCGGTAGTTCCGTGTCAAAACCAACAACCAACCAACCACAGCAAGTTAAAAAAATCCGGAGCCGCATGAGCGTCGTGCGTGCTGCAGCGAAGACACTGGCTATCTGACACGATGTTGCAACTACATAAGAGGGAAATGGCTTTTTTTTTATGAATGGGAGGGTTAGGAGACTTACTGCGCAGATGCTTTGGCAGAGGGTTTTTTTTTTTTTTTTTTTTTTTTGTGAATGGGAGGGCATTACGACTCCGGACGCAAATGCGTGGGGGTTACACTTTTATGAATGGGAGAGCTCCGAGTTTCATTGCGCATGCGCGCCCGCGAGCGCTTCATGAATGGAAGAGATGGCGGAGCAAGGGGGAGCTTTTCGTCACCAAGGGCAATGTCAGAGCGGATTACATGAATAAAGCGGATTTTCTTTTCCCCTGCTTTCGTTCATGTTGCGTATTTGCGCTCTTATTGCACCCTCGGGGGCTTTGACCCGCTGGGAATAAATGAAAAGCCTCCTCCTTTAAACCTAACGCGATGAGACCTAGTTCGGAGCTTCCGCATTTCGGTCCACAGCACACAGTGGGATGAATGATAATTAGGAAAACCCTCGCATGAGCATTAAATATGAGGCCAACGATTGGTCAGATCGGCTGTTCCAAGTGTCCATGACTCATTGGTTAGCCTACGCGCAAGTTCGGAAACGCACTGCAGAACGATGACGACACGGAACGCGAGCTCGCGCAGCCTGGCAGCTGACCCACGTGTGTCGTCGCCGTGTTAGCTGGAGCGAGATTCGTTCGTTTATTTATTTATTTAATCATTTATTTATTTATTTAATAGCTCGAGTGTAGTGTGCAGTTTATCCCCGCTCGTTGGAAAACCAGCCGTAAAGCCGGGTCGCGGCGTTTTGCCATCACGTTTTACCTGCGCGCGCGCGCGACGACGATCAAGGCTGGAAGCCGTCGAGCAGCGATAAAAGAGCTGGCGGCGCGAGGGCACGCGGGACCCACAAAAGAACAGGATGCTGTTGATTTGTAACGAAACCGCGAGGAGGAAATGAGTGTGAATTTCCCTTCGAGCGGCCCTCCCCGTCCTCCCCGTCCTCCCTGCCCCCGCGGATAAATTCGCAGCTTGCGACTTGACTAAAGCTGTCAGAGGTTAATGGACGGCCTTTGCGCGCGCTGATTTCCATGACAACACGGTCTTCGATTTCCTGCCTGCATCCGAATGACATGCTGAGGCTAAATGCAGACACACAACAGTTGTTTAATAGCTGCGTTTGCCCCGTAAATGCGATGCCGTGGTCCCATTTCCAAGTGTTCCTCAACATCGCACTTTCAGCGACTGAAATACGATTTCATTGCAGCCATGTAGACGCGCAACGAGTCCGTAGTCTAGACGGACGATGCTAAGGTGAAAACGGCGCCCTTGCCCACTCTTCAAATGTGAAGCGTTTCATTCAGTGCTAATGAGCGCAAACTGGAAATACGATTATCGCAGAGGAAATGAGGGAGCTTTCACAGCTCTGGTGCACAGCAGGTTACGCTTTACGATGGAAATGACCCTCAGCAGGCTCTCACACGTATTAACAGGTCAAACTGCTGAATGGGTTCATGTTAGGCTTTTCTGTCTGAGCAGTGAAGCTCTTACACGCCCGGGCTTGATCTCTACCCTTCACTTGACATTTGTTTCTTTTCCTCTCACATGTTTATTCTGGTGTCTCTCAGCTGCAAGCGTTCCCTTAAGTTTATACTGTGTTCTTTCTTTATTAAAAAAAGAATCTGAAAAAAATAATAGTGTAAACAGAGATCTGCCTGTTTCACTGTAGTGATCTATAATCTCACTATCGGGTGTCACCCAGAAGAGGACGGGTTCCCTCTCGAGTCTGGTTCCTCTCAAGGTTTCTTCCTCATGTCGTCTCAGGGAGTTTTTCCTTGCCACTGTCTCCTCTGGTTCTTGCTCATTAGGGATCTAGATCTAGATCCAGATTTCTGTAAAGCAGCTTTGTGACAATGTCCATTGTTATACAAATAAAATTGAATTGAATTGAATTTTGTAGAAATCATTTTGGCAATATTGGGCTTGACAATACTGATATGGCCAAAAAAAAAAAAAAAAATGCTGCAATGTGCAAATAAGCCCTCTAACCAACCAGTAAACATTTTATTGTGTGCTCTGAACATCTCTGAACATCCCCAGTCTCAGATGAGAGTTTCTGTAGGATGTAGCCTATTAACTCACAACAATGCAGTCCAGTCTTTAAACGTGTCTTATTAAGGCTTGGCCAACGTGGGTTTAATTAAAGGGTTTGTCTTTGCCTGCCGTTTTACGTTAGTAAGTTGCGGTCTGAATACTTTGTCTTCAACGTAGAAGTGCAAAAACAAGCACATCAGTTCCGATCACGAGGACAAGTGGACGTGGAGTGCAGACACCAGTTTTCCCCCTGGCTGGCCTTGATTCGTCACTGTCACTTAATGACGTCATTGAGGCAGCACATGTGCGCAGAGCCTCGAGTCCGCGTTTCGTTCATCTATTAGACGGATTGAAAACACGGCTATGGGAACAGTCCTAGATTCGTAGATGTATGTGGCAGAGGTGGCTCAAATCATCTGGCAAAAAAAAAAAAGAAAAAAAAAAAAAAGTGAAGTAGCAGGCCTGCGGCTTAAAATTCTGGACTCGAGTTGAATTAAAAGTGCAAAGGCTCGACTTCAGACTTAAAGGATGAAAGTAAGCGACATCTTGAACCCGACTTTATGCGCGTGCGTGTAGGTGCAGAAGCAGTCCGTCGCATGTGAAATGTAGGAATTTTCAGATAAATACATCAAGGGATCATTCACCCTCCTGTTCTTGTTATAGCTTGGTTTTGTTAGGAATTCATAACAACTGATTGAAGCTGTCTTATGTTGAAAAAAAAAAAAAAAAAAAAGTTACCTTATGACTTCCAAAAATATACAGAAGAGCATTTTGTTTTGAATCGCAGTTAAAAAAAAAAATGTCATTTAACTCCTGGAATATCACAAATGATCATTTGTTTGTCGGAATTAGACCTGGAAATCTGGACAGGCTACACTTAACAGCCCAAAATGATTTTGAAATACTCTTTTGGATGAATTAATTAACTACTGTAAATACATAATAGTCTAAATATGTATGGTTTCTGATACTCATTTCACAAACTGAATAATATGTAGGAGAATTTGCGATGCACCTCTCTGCTATGGCTCACTAACTGGTAGCTTGTGCTGTGAATATATGTGGAATTGACATCCATGAAATGTGCCTATCTTTATATGTTTGTGGTTAAAAGTAAGAGGCTCACATGCAGCAAGCCTGCAGCGAATATTCGTCCTTTATAGGAGACCCCTAATAACCATCGGTTTGTGTTTAATGCCAAAACACTCCTCTGCCCTTTGAATTAATAAATAATTGTTCTGGTATGTCTAAGACGATCTGGAAGCTGCTTTTGACATTTTGTTTGCATGGAGACGGAGTAATCCTATTTAACACCAAGTCATCAATTGTATTCGCTTACAAAATTATCCTGCTTTCATGCCAGCAATGATCTTTCTTCCTCAGGGTTGAGTAGATTTACTCAGTCAAGGCCTCCTGAAAGAGATTCTATTCACTGGGAGGCAAAGTCTTCGCTTGGAAATGGATGTTACCTTTGAGGACTGAATTTTCACTTTTTGTTCTCTACAGTTTTAGATTGTTCTTTGATCCCAAGTGTGGAATTCCATAAGAAAGAGAGTTTTGTAAAGACTCTGCCTCTAGGACCTTCACACAACTCTTGCGTATTTTAAGTGAAGAGCATGACTCAGAGGTATAATCAATAGATTAGATACACACTTGAATCTGGAGTGCAATAAGTAGTGAGGCGCATTTCATCAGGTTATTAACATCTTGTCTGTCCACATTGTCTCTGTGGAAGCATTTAAAAACATATCAGTGTTGTCTGATTATCTCAGTAATGGCAGAATGGAGAGTTGGCCGACTGCTGCTTTCCAAGATTTCTGGATGATTTCTTTCCCTTAACGCCTACTCAACCATTTAATTTTAAAAACAGCACGTTTATAAGTCACATTTATAATAAAATAGGCCTACACATGAATTATTGGACCAGACTGTTAAGAAAGCAACTTAATTTAAACATATCTTTATGAGTCATTCCTGTCGATGGGATGGGGGTTAAAGTTTTTCTTTTATAGCACATTATAACTAGAACAGTTTTCGGCGTGTAGTCCACATGCGCTTTGTCTGCATCGGGATCAGCAGTGAACGTTCCAGCCGCTCTGAAGGGAGCCTGCTGGAATGTGGCACATTTCCCCCTTTCGTGCGCTGGGCTTGTTCGCTTGCTGCCAAGCTGAGCCCCATACCGCCTCCACATGATGCCTTCACTCGAGGCTCGCCATGAGAACCAGGGGATCAATAATTAGAAAAACAAAAGTGCACGGTCATAGAGGCGGCGTGCAATATTAACACAGACACTGAAGAATGGCTGACGAATCACAGACTGTTATGACAGCTTCAAACAAACCAGAGAGCTGCTGAGAGACAGAGCGATGATTACGTGAGTATTGGGAGAGAGGGAGAGGAGTTTTGACAGCCCTTCCCTAAACTCCACTTAGTCTTTCACTCGGTAAAAAAGATTTATTTTTATATAAGTGTGGCCACATATATTCATGCAGGCACATACACTTTCAGAAAATTAGGTACTTTAACTTTCCTTGTGACTGTGGTGGTACCCTCAAGGGTACATCTTTTGTACATTTAGTATGTATCTTTTACCTAGGAAAGTGCTTGTAATATACCTTTAAAGTCTTACTCTAAAAGCTCATTAAAGGCACAACAGTGGTCCAATTATTATTATGTACCTTAAATCATTTTTAAAGGTACACTATATTCACATTTCCAGGTGAAGGATACATAC
>JAOUQW010000019.1:17012730-17026908 GCA_028565825.1 Olivaichthys viedmensis | reverse complement strand
TGATGGTGTTGAATGCTGAACTGAAGTCTATGAACAGCAGTCTCACATAATTGTCCTTTTTGTCCAGGTGAGTCAGTATTGGGTGTCACCCAGAAGAGGATGGTGGGTTCCCTTTTGAGTCTGATTCCTCTCAAAAGTTTCTTCCTCATGCCATCTCAGGGAGTTTTTCCTTCACCACCGTCTCCTCTGGTTCTTGCTCATTAGGGATCTAGATTTACATCCGGATTTCTGTAAAGCTGCTTTGTGACAATGTCCCATTGTTAAAAGCGCTCTACAAATAAACATTGAATTGAATTGAATTGAATCTAACTGGACTCGAATTAACTCGTTATTTCAATTAATCATATATTAAACGTTTGTATTACAACTGGTTTTTTAAAATTTTATACCTCATTTAAAGAGTAACATGCTTTTCTTCAAACTGGCAATCCAATCCCGTTTCATCCAGTTAAATCTGTTAAGTTTTGCCTGCCTAAAATGGTAACCCGATTATAAAAGCAGTTTACTCTTTGTGTCTGATTTGAGGAGGGGGATCTTGTTCCTGAGCTTCTAAGCAAGCCCACAGGAAGGAACATGTGAGGGATGTATGCAGAGAATGCAAACCTCTGGTGATCTGAGTTTGTGTGGGAAGAAGGAGAAGATCCCCCAACCCACCACCACCACCACCGCTATCACCGAAGGGAAAGCTGAACTCTTGCTGAGATGGTGACCCCTGACCCTTCCTCAGAGAACTGACAGGAGTGCTCCTGAACTCTCACCCATGGGACAAACTAGCAATGAAGCGTGACCTGTTGTTGGGGCGTGGACCCGCCATTCACACGACTGGCATTCTGGGCATTCCACACGCTGCTCCACTCGCATAGCAGCCCACAGTTTCCCTCCCCTGAGACCCCTGCTCTTGTGGCCCTGTGTCCGAAGCACAGGAGACGGCAGTCACAGGGGACCCAATCCTCACCCAGGAAAACAGTCTTCACAGCCTTCATTTTCACCAAGAAAAGAAGGTAGTAAAATATACCATGTAAAGATTCTGTTTGGAAAATAAAGTCTGGTTTATGGTTCATATCTGGGCATTGAAGATTTTTTGCCAATTTTATCGTCTTTATTTTGTTCAGTCAACAGGGTCAGACAAAATTAAGACTGTGATTTTGTCAGTGATTAAGCTCAGCACAGTATTGTATCTAAATGAATTGTTCACAGCAATTGTAAAACTCCTGAACTGTCTGGAGCCGTTAGAGCAGTTTTTCCTGTTGGCATTCTTAGAAAGAGACAGGTTTTTCCTGATTAGGTACTGATATTAACTGAAACTGTATGTTTCATCCCTCATTCTGATATTTACTTTCTGTTTAAAAATAATCATGAGACCAACCACACTAATAAGATCACGATTTTCTGTGGTGTCAAAAGTTTTTTGTTACACCTTCATCATTGCTTGGATATTTATTGTGTGGTTACGTACATGATACTTTTGCAATGTCACCAGACATTTCAGAGCTTTTCAGGCAAACCTTGTGAGGAGGATGTTATTTTCATCTCACATTGATCGTTTGACTAATTATTTTTTATCTTCAATTTTGCCACATGGGCTTTGTACAGTTCATTATGTGCCTGATCATCATGCCAGGTGGTTCGAAGGGGCACAAGAGAGAACAGCATCCATTCTTCCTTCAGTGTTCTTTGTTACAGAAGAGTTACCTGACCTTCTTTAGCACTGGTTCATGGAGTTGCTACCAAGCAGGGGCTATATTTGAGCCCTGAATCAGCATGGCAGGCTGAAGGCAGCAGATCAGCAATATCCAACCCGAGAAAACCTCTGTTGAC
Organism: Olivaichthys viedmensis; assembly: GCA_028565825.1. Classification (NCBI taxonomy): domain Eukaryota; kingdom Metazoa; phylum Chordata; class Actinopteri; order Siluriformes; family Diplomystidae; genus Olivaichthys; species Olivaichthys viedmensis. Next base: position 17,025,090 of record JAOUQW010000019.1, on the reverse strand, counting down.
AAGCAAACGGCTAAAATAAGCTACGGCTGGGAAGAGGCGCGCATCGCAACCAGCAGCCCACTTCCTGTGATACAGCAATTTTCCGAATGATGAAGGAGAGCCTGCCTCCGGACATGACTCAGGTTATTTAGTCTTCAGCCATTAATGATTAACGAGCACACGGATTGTGAGTGGCAGTCAATGAGGAGGGAATTAAGAAAGGAAGCAGAAGTGTAAAGAGGATGTTCAATAGATGTGATCTTCCTGATATCTGCACCATTTGGTCCTCTGTCTGCTAACTTTATATTAGGATTATTGCATTGATAAGAACTCCCTGATGCGCTCAGGGGCCAAGCTGTCTATTCCACAGCTTCTGTTTTGTTAATTGCCCATATTGTCTGCATATCAATCAGATTAGCACTGGGGGATCTAGGTGGAGAGTGCAGTGTAGAGCAAGTTTACCCAGGAGGAAGTGCAGGCCTTTGATCTGGGCTAATGAGCTGCCAATACCGCCCTCAAGGACCACTTCCTGGGCCAGCTGGAGGCCTGCGAGTTAGGCCACCTGAAACAACATGTAGTCTCCCTTTTTCTAAGTGCCCCCACCCCCGCTAAACACCCTTCCCCCATTCTTCCTTAATGGTAAATCCCTGTCTCTCCCACTTCAATGATAATTGGAGATAGAGGTGGGCTGAAGTCACCCAGTGTCCTTTTGTCCTAAGTGCATTTATTCACTCTCGGCTCTATCTGGGGCTGACACTGTGAGAGTAGTCCATTTGATGGATGTCCCCCCTGACATGTCATTCTGTTTAAATGGAATTCCTTTCAATTGCAGCGATTCTGCCTTCAGTTTGGGACTTTTTTGAATTTTTGCTGATTGAAGTAGTATGTTTCTGTGTTACCACTAACAAGCCCAGCTGTGTCAGAAAATGAAAGGTGGGCTTTAAGTTTAAGAGTAAAATATATATTTTGTCTGATACTAAACTGCTTGTTTCTAATCAGATCCCAGTTCTAGAAAGCTTTTTGGGGATACTTTTACAATATGTTGCATTCCTAATTTCATGAATGATAAATTGAAAATTAAGTGCAGAAACAAAGCTTGTCCCCACATTAGCCCCTGGAAAATGTAAGTGTCTGTCTTACTCTACAACCTCCAAATGCGCTCTTCAACCCCATTCCCCAATGGGTATCTCGCTCCTTTTGTAAACGTGGGAGAGGTTTGAAATGGAAAGCTTGGTTAGCCTTCAGAAGCTCCATTTCACATCTAATTCTCTTTGCTCAATCTAGTTCACAACAGTCCTGGGAAAAGAAGCAACAGGCTCCGCTTTTTTTCTACCACCCATCCGCTGGACACCAAGCCATGGTGAGGTTGATGGCGAGCACACAGCAGCCCCTTTGATGGGCCTGGGGACAGTGCGACATGGAACACTTCCTGGCCTGAATGGCGCCCCGACACTCGATACCTGGGACAGCGGTGCTACGCTGTTGGCCCCACGCCAAACCCGACGAGGCACCTTTGTGCGCCTAGGTACAGAAAACCAATCTGGAAAGATCTCTCAGTGCCGGTTCCCATGCGTCGCTCCAGTCTAGCCTGCGCCCCCTTTGTGCCAAACAGGCCTGGGACTCAACTCGCTTCCTTTCGTTTCAATCTGGGCTAAACCTGCTCTCTCTCTGTAGAAAAGAAGAAGCAAGCATACACTTGGCTTCTTTGCTATAGCCTTGGGGCGCTAATGCACTGAACATGCTTTCTTGTAGATGTAAAAACATTTTCTGGGATTAAGTTGAAGGCATTGTTCATGTTATCGAACAAGAGGTACTTAGTATCTTGTTTTATTTACTGTTGCTCTTCATGTCTTTCTTCACACTGAGGTTACAATGTTTCACATTCTTATCAGAAAAAGACTATACAAAGTTTCTTTTGTTTTTTGTCATGAGCAGCCATACTAGAAAGTCAATAAAACAGAGGACGTGCTGCTCTGTGTAGAATTAATAGGGACGAGAGTATGCACTAACCTTATTGAAAGTGATATGATAACCATAACAAACTGTGGCCATTAATAGAAAACAGTAGAGAGGAGAAAGAAAATGCCAAACCACAACAAGGCAATGACTAGCATGTGTGCAGGGGCCACTACGTGTCCATTAGTAGCAAGGTTCTGCATCGGGAGTCCTGGTCGGTTTGGGCCAAACCCACTGACTCGTCTGGCTCCTCAGATGCACAAGGCTCTCTCCCTAGGAAGGTTCAGAGCGTTGTACAAAGTGACAACCCCATCAAAGCAGCCCGGCTTGAATAAAAGACCTTTTTATGACTTTCCTTCAAAGAGCGACTGGAAGTTCAAAGCACTCACGAGTCGATGGAAAGTTCAGAATCATATGGAGAGAGACAGCGAGAGAGAGAGACATGGATGGGGGAGGAAGGCCTCAAAGGGGATTCAATATCAGTCATGAAAAGCCTTTTCCAACCTGCCTCTGTGTTCTCATAAGCAGGAAATCTTCAGCATGAGGTTATCATTTGCATGAGGTTACCCATCACCTTGTTGATGTCCTAAATATACACATCTAAAACTCTCCAAGTGTATCGTTGGTTGCATATTGCATCTGCTTTGAAGGTAATGTCAGACAGTGGTCATATGGCTTAGCCTACTAGGCAGATGACAATTTAGTTCATAGTCTCAGTAAAAATTATTTTGCTCCCTATGTTCACAGTGTCAAGCCCTTTTACAGGCTCAAGTTACTCTTCCATTATATAATCTCAATTATATAATATGGGAGTAATTTATCAAATAATTGCCATGCATATGTTCTAGAAGACACTTCCTTAAGCATAACCTCAAGACTGGTGACATGTAAACCTTTGCTTGCTTTTGTCTAAATGCTTCTCTTAAGGCAGGGGTTCTCAAATACAGTTGTGGGGACCCATTGACCTCCACACTATCAAGCTTTCCCTGTCTCCCAATACACCTGATCCAGGGGGGTTTTGAGACCGCCACTGGAGTTGAGAAACCCTGCCTTAAACCATCTGACCGAGTGTAGCCCACTGATGAATTTTTTATGTTCAGGTATATGTTGTACTCTAGATAAGCACAATGTTCACATCATGCACTGATATGAACATCAATGTTATTATTATTGATACCCTCCCTTTATTACTTGCAATTATTTGATTCATTATTCTTAAAAAACCCCAAAACAAACACTATAAAGCACATCACAGCATCACAGTAGGCATTAAGCACTAACCCCATGTAAAGACTCTTAAATCTATACAAGACTCTTAAAACTAATGCATAAAATATAGAACATGTTATTGTAACACATAACTGTGTGTTGGGGTACATGGATTATCGTACTGGTCAGTAGTCACATTTCTGAATTTGTGTATCCTGGCATAAACAACACATTGTGTTTTAATTGTGAAATTGCAAAATCTTGTAGACTAATGGGTTTAAGGATCTTTAGTTTAGGTCATAAAATAAGCAACAACTGACTGCAAGTGACTGGTACTGAGGCAGGTTATCTGTAATCTTAAAGGAATTTATAATGCTTGACACAGATAGAACTGTACTTTATGCATGCACATTTCCATTCCAAAGTATCAAAATGATGTAGTGCATTTTTTAATGATGAATTTCTTTGTCACTTGTTGAGTTGCTTTTAGATCATAAAAAGTAGTAAAGCAGTTTTATTTTCAAATGCTTTCAAAAACATACAGTACCAGTCAAAAGTTTGGACACACGAGATTGAATATATTTTTCATTGTCTTAAAGACATTTTGATAAAGCCTTATAGCTGAAATTTGTTTAAAAGATAAATGTAAATAATGAGGTTACTGCCTGTGTATAAGTTTATTTCTGAATCAGAATGTATTTCTTTAATTATTTTTAGTTTTTAGTTTTTACTTAAAACAAGTAGTTTTTACTTAAAATTAAATTATTTCCCCAAACACATAGTTTTACTGAGGAGAAGAAACAGAGTTTTCAGGCTTTGTTTGCCTCTTTTTTGTGGTCTCAACAGCTTCGGTATTTGAAAGACTGTCATAGTTGAACAACAGCTAGGCAATATTGAAATATTTATGTCATTAAAAAACAAATGAAAAAAAAAAAACACAGAAATGACTCAAATGAAAATTCTGAGCATGTACATGTGTTTGTGGGGATTGCACAGGCCGCAATAGTCACAGCCTGATCCACTAAGCAGCTGAAGCAACGGCCATCCTGAACCTCAGCTGAAACCATATAGGGTCACCCATGCCATTATATAAATAGAAAGGTCCAATTTCCGCTAGGTGATATATAATGCAGGTATCTCCTTACAAAAAGCCCTCCCTCCGGGGGTGGCTGTGCGCCTCTGCAGTGCCTCCTGAAATCCCTCAACCTTTAATCCCCTTAGCAACAAGGGTCTGTTTCTCTGCTTAGATTGAAGTAGGCCTCTGAGCCCTGGTGTATGCCTTAGCCTGTAGGCCAAGAGCCTCCTGTTTACAATTTCCCTATTCCTGTTTTTAATGTTGCTTTGAGAGCAGCCACAAAGGGCCAGTTTTGTCTAGCAGGAACAAGGGAGCTATTAGAGGAGAGATGGAGGAAGGAAGGAAGGAAGGGGAGATTCAGCAAGGGAAGGAGGAGGGGGAAAACGGGTGCCCCAGGGGGGATTAGCTAGTGCAGCTGCTCCCTTTGGGGCAAGACATGAGAGACAATTTTATAACAGGAGATATTACAAGTAAGGACACTTAGAATACATGTACATGTGGGAGGGGAGGGGTAAGCTTCGGCACTTCAAGTCATATTTGTTGGGTTGGTCACCCAGCTAATGCAAATAAGGTGTTATCATTTATCCTTTTGCTGGGAGGTCATTAGTTTAAAACATTTCCTGAAGATATGACTGAGTGGATCAATAAAACAGCAAAAAAAGCAGATCTGTTGGAGCCCACACAAGTGACAGCATTCATCAGAAAATACAAAGAGGAAGCGTGCGTGTATGTGTGTGTATGTTTTTGATGTATACGGTCTTTGTATATTGTCTTTGAGGATTTTTGATTACTGTAACACGTTCTCTGTTGGTCCAAATTATGATTAATAAGAATAAATTCAGTAAAAATTTACATTAGATATGGATTTGCATTCACCAATTTTAAAGTCTTTAATTTTTCTCATCAAAAAGAAAAATTAAAGACTTTCTAATCAAAAATTATTTTTTAAGGATGAAACAAAATGCCTCTATGAAGTATTCCTGTAATTCCTAAATAAGAGTATAATCAACCCTTACACACTGCTTTTCTAAAAAAATAACTTAAAAAAACTTAGATGTAAAATTAATTTACTAACTGTAATGGGAACTTAAGGTTGTGAAATTGGTTTAATCTACTAGATGACAGTCATTAACCAGCATGTCATCCTTACTCCTCCTAATCAACTGCTTTGACTCCTGTGACAAATTTGTTATGTAAAATAAATAGTTTTTATAGGTATTTATATAGATGCAAACATTTGCCTGTAAGATTTTTAGCTTAGATTAAGAACAACACAAACTGAAGCCTCTTTTTACTATTTCCCCCCTCCATGCCAGGAACTGCTTTTCCCTGGTGTTATCTCCTGGGTAAGTCCCCAGGGTAGCTCAGGACCAGCCAGGCCATGCGGCAGGCCTCGTGGTGGAAAAGCACCATGAGTTTTTGCTTTGTCCATATGGCAGCCATTTGTCTTGAGGAGCTCTGCCGGACAATAAATAATATGTTATGAAAAAAAGGAGCAGAAAGCACTGCTTCCATTGGGACGGGATCTACGGAGACCAGGTGTCCTTCACATCCAAGAGGAGAGAGAGAAAAAGAAAAAAGAGACTGCCTGCAAGTAAACGGTGACATACATGTCTGGAGAACTCATGTAGGCCTTAATAAAACAGGCCCAGAAAACTAAGGCTATCTGTTTGCTTGGAGTTCATATACTTGACTGGAGCTATCAGCAAATCAGGAAATGACAATTAGCAGAAAAAAAACAGTATCAAAGTATTGCATGATTTAGATGTAAAGTAAAGGAGATAAGAGTCATCCCAGCTTAGCGTTCCAGGCAGTTGTAACTCAGTGGTTAAGGTTTTGTGCTAGGAACCAGAAGGTTCAAATCCACTGTTGACCCCTTGAGCAAAGCTTTTAACCCCCAAAGGCTCAGCTACATGCTATATTGTATTTTGCTATATTGTATTCTGTTGCTTTTAATAAAAATGTCTGCCAAGCCAATAAATGTAAACTCTCAGATAGACATACTGATTCTGGTAAAAAGCCTGAATAATCTACCATCCCTTTTATCTCTTTTTCTTTATCTCCATCTATTTCTGCTTTTCTCCCCAGTCTAGGCCAGACCCTTCCATGTGTGCAAAAAGGATCATAATTAACATTTGCCCAATTCGCTAAGGGACACGCATTCTAAGCCCTTCCTTCCTGCTGCAAGTGGAATTCTCATTAAGTCGTAACTACTTTTCAAGAGCAACATTCCTGCTCAGAATGCCAGGTCTTTCCAGCAGACCCAGCAAAAATGACTTTCTTAACTGCGAATTAATTGTGAAAGAAGAAAGATGGAAAAATAACTACTTTGATCGATCATGAAGTCTTAATAAAGAAAGCCAGAGGGTCATGTCTTTTATACATTTAGAAATCTAGAGGCATCAGTTCTAAATAAAATACATTTCATCATTGGCACAAACTATTTCACATTAGAGTAGTTTCGGCTGTACATTTGTTGTACTTTTTCAAATCAAATTTATTGCGGGAGAGAGATTGCTTGATTTGATCAGCTATGTGCCTGGAGAATTTAAGAATGTTTATTATTTTTACAAGTGAAAGGAGGCCAGGGGTCTGTTGGAGCCTCCTGATGCTCTGCTTTTCTCTGCTCCTCAGTGCTGGCCACACTCTCTCCCCTTACCTGGACTGAATGGAAGAGACCGGACTAATTAGGATTGGGCACTTCCCTACTTGGCGGGCTCATTTAGTAATTTGTCTGGCTCCTTTCCTCCTTCCCTTCGGCCTGTAAAATGATACAGCTACATAATTTGCCCCAACCCCCCACCAACTTCCCGAAAAGGTGGATGCTAATCCTGTAAGAACGACAGAGAGGAAAGCTGGAGGCACAAAACCTAAACACGGAAGTCCACCTCTTCTTGTCAAAGGGCCTTGTACAAACATACACACATGCACAAAAATGGGTGCATGCAAACCACAACAGTCATAGCAAGCAAGCTGAAAAACACTAGACCCTGTATCTCCATTATCTGACTCTTTATGTTAGCTTACTTCCAAATTGTAATTGATATAAGAAACACTGGTTTCATGAGTTCTAACAGTAATGCCTTGAACTGTGTTTTGGTTGATAAGGTAACCTTCATTTCTTAAAAGTGTCTGTTTCTTACTTTCCTCTTTTACTCACATTGGCCATCCAATCCATGCTGACCAGCAGCTCACTGGTGCATGGGGATGACAGGGGGGCCAAACAGGGACCGGAGGCACGCTTCTAGACTTGTGGATGAGGCAGAAAATGCATTATGAACTGTTATGGTTGGCTGATCGCTCCCATTCATGCCATGAGCTGCTCACAAAAGAAGCAGGGCTGAGTTCAAATAATGGATCTGCTCCTCCCTACTGACCCTAACCCCCTCCCAGACTCGTTTAGATGTTCATGAGGCACTTTTGGTGGCAGGCCAGAATGTGTGGCCCCCATTCTGGGCCTGGTGTTATATACCAGGGCTGAACAGCAGGCTGACTTCCTGTGTTCCATAGAATATGCTGCTGACCGTCAGGAAGTGAAGCCTGAAAGGCGGAACGTTAGTGCAGCGTTTGTCATTCAGACATAGGCCGAGCCTTAGGGGGCATTTAACTCACAGGTTTTTTTGTAGATTAGTTTAATCAATAGCATCTGATTACCAGATAAAGTCAACAGATAATTGCAAGACAAAATATTTTATAAATTAAATGTCAGTGATATTTGACATTGTATCTTCAGGTATTTTGCTATGGCCCTTTCACTCTGTCTAAACGACGCATTAAAATGCAATGAATATTGTTGTGTGTTTTTGTGTAGTTTGTTATAAATTAACTTGAGAACCTGATCCTGGAGAAACCCAGAAATTAGGTACATTTTGTGCTAGACCACTGAAGATATTTTTCGTAGAGTTTAATACTTAGACTTGCAGATAAGAGAGAAGATATTTAGCTTATGTTATTAACAAGCAACTGAAAGTGCATATGTGGTCTCTTTATTTAGGTTATTCTGTAAATCATGGTTGACCTTTAGAGTTGGGGTCTAAACACAGGCAGACATCATTGGTAAATCCATACTCTTATTCCAAATGGATTAAAAGCCAGGAGATACCAACACAATATCTAGGTACCTGGGAAGAAACCCAAAACAAAACAAAAAACAAACAAACAAGGAACTTAGAAGTAGGTGCTAGAAAAAAGGAAACTTGAAACTAGAAACTAATGACTATGAACACTAGAAAACTGAGAAAATCATGGCGCAGAATTGCAAATTCAAACAGGCATGACCGTGAAAAACATTGGTTCAGGAGCACAGCCTGAGACCACTACAGTGGCAAGAGCTATAATTAACACAGAAGGAGGACCTAAGAGCTAGAAACAAAAAGCTAGAAATTGTGCACTAGATACTGAGGACACAAAATTGTAAAGTTAAGATCATCTTCACTTGAAGAGAGAGTGTGCAATGTAATGCTCGCTCTACCATTTAACAGTGATCTTTATGCTTCAAGGTTTTGGGAAACTCAGCCAAACAGAGGAAACCACAGCTCAGAAATGCATATTTAAACATGCAAGGCCTTGCAAAACACAAGACAAACCAAGGGGCATAAATACACTGACTATTGAGCACTAACAAGACAAATAACAAGAGACAGATGCAGACAGTGATCAGAGGGTAAACAAAGTAAACAGAAAGTAGTAAAAAAGAAAAATAGAACCAGAAAGTAACACAGGAGGAAAATATAATGCAAACAGAAAGCCCCTGTGACAGCATCATAGCTTTCAAATCATCTCAACTTTAAAGAAGAGCAGTTAGCACAAGACACTGAATGTGCGTCTTCCTCTTCAAAGATGCAAAGAGGTTGATTAAGAATCCATCTCTGTAAAATGGCTTTGACTGCCAAAATAGATTTTTTATTTAATATTTAATAGATTTTAATGGCAACATTATACATTAATGTATACATTTACCAGGTTCCAATTCTCAGGCTAATTGGTGCTGTTTCAGCAATTTCTGGCCTTATCACAGGACGCTGATTTAGGCTTCCAAGAAAGACTAAAAGAGTAAGAACGGTAAAGTTATCAGAGCATAGGAAAATATTATTTGTACTTATCATTTAAGAGTATTATCATAATATTCAGTGTTCACATTCAAAATGAACAAAACAGCCTTTTCCCCATTTTTATTCAGTTCCTTCTTGTAGTTAACGTTTAACATGGGCAGTTTTTGCTGTACACTGCAATTTTAGTGTGGATGGAATTGAGGTACAGTAGGGGGTCAAAAGTCTGAGTCTTTTTTTATTCTGAGTCTGTTTTTATTCCATATATCCTGGAAAACTAATGCAATTATATTTCCCAAACAAAATTATTCACTAATAGAATCTGAAAAATTCATATTTAAATTAAATATATGGCATTACAACAGTTTGAAAAATTAAGCAAATGGTGGGTGCTCAAAATCTTCAGATATATTTTAATTTCACACACACACACGCACACACACACACAAACACACACACACACACACACACACAAAAGGTTTAAAGTAATTCTTATTAGGTAAATATTTTTAATATGTAGCAACTAAATAAAGTGTAATGGAACAGACTTGACAGAGGTTTGAATCCGCGACCCACGACCCAGTCGACGAGGTAGAACATACGTGGGCCCGACGTTGAGAGTTGAGCAGGTCCCGCACAAAGTATGCTGGGCTGCCATTTATCTCCAGCATAGGGGGCCGGTCAGTTCCAGGCCCCGGTTCCAACCCAGATTGGGAGACTGGTTTAAGCAGATAGATGTGGAACGTGGGAGGAATTCTATATTATGGAGGTAATTTATATGATACCATGTTGAGTTGTCTCAAAACATTAAATGGACCAATATATCGTGGACTGTTTTGATGGTAATCTCAAACATACATTTCTTGTAGATAGCCAGACCATCTGACCAGGTCTCAGCTACGTGTGGTCTAAGATGGCGGTCTACTTGCAGCTTCTGCCTTCTTACTGCGTGTTGGAGTTGTACGTGTGCTGCCCAAGTCTGTTCACTACTGAGCATCCAGTAGTCTACAGCAGGTACCTCGAAAGGTTCGCCTGACCATGGGAAAAATGGGGATTGGTAGCCCAAGACACACTGGAATGGGGTTAGCCCTGTAGAGGAGTGAGTTAATGAGTTCTGGGCGTACGCAGCTCATGGGAGAAAATGGCTCCATTCATGTTAATTGTTGTAGCAGTAGGATCTGAGGAAACGGCCTATTTCTTGGTTGAGTCGTTCACCATTAGACCGGGTGATAACCTGAGGAGAGACCCACATTGATGTTGAGCTGATTGCAGAAAGCCCTCCAGACATGGGAGGTGAACTGGATTGGATACGATGTCTTCTGGAAGACCATAATAACAAAAGACAATGGGGAGCTTGGGTAAAGGGATTAATCGACAGACCTTAGAAAGCCTGTCAATGATCACTAGAACATGGTCTTGCCTCATGATGCTGGGAGATCCGTAATGAAGTCAATGGCAATGTGTGACCAAGGATGATGTGGAACAGGCAGTGGTTTTAACAGGTCTGTGGAAACCTGTCTTGGTGTCTTAGATTGGGCACAAATTGGGCAAGCTCTTATGAATTTTTTCACTTCAGTGTCTATTGTTGTCCACCAGAACTTATGTTTAACTAATGCAATAGTGCACTGAATGCTGTGATGCCCAGAGGTAAGTGAAGTATGCACCTACTGAGTTACCTGATCATGAACGGCTTGTGAAATGTACATTTGACGTACATTCTGGAGGAGTGGGTTCGTGTGCTCTGGAAGTGGGTAGGATGGGTTGTTCGGTTTGTGTTTCCTGTGGGCCGTCAAACTGTCTGGAGAGAGCCTCTGCCGTAGTGTTCTTAGACCCGGGTCTAAAGGTCAGTGTAAACTGAAAAAAAATGTAAAGAAGAGCAGCCAGCAGGCCTGACATAGATTTAAGCATTCAGCCGATTTTATGTATTACAGGTACTTGTGGTCTGTGAGAATGTGAAAGGGGTGTTTGGCACAATCTAGCCAGTGTCTCCATTCTTCCAGAGTGGCCTTTATGGCCAAGAGTTCATGATTTCCTATGTTGTAGTTTCTCTCTATGGAAGTTAACCTTGCATGAGAAGAACGCACAGGGATATACAGAGGCGATTTAACCTGCACATGGGCCCAAAGGCTACGGGTGGTCGTGGGCCCTACGGGCCTAGTTAATATCCATAACATCAGTATTACACAAAACAACACAACCGAGTTCTCTCCCGACTAATATGGACAAATTACACAGGCCATAGTAGGCACAGAAACCGAAGACATAGCAACAGGGATACCAATCAGCAGGCTAAATGCATATTCAGTAAAACCATAAATCTCACCAAAACAACCCAGGTCTACAACAAGGTATAGTCTATGGCAGGGGTATTCAACTAAAATTTGTCCAGTTACATAAAATTCCTTGCTTACAAAAGTCTGGATAAGAAAACTAACACGACTGAATGGCGACAACAGTTACATTTTAATGCTTGACCATTAATGATTAGTTCATGGCTACTAAAGAAAAACAAAATATTTGACACATCAAATATGTTTTAAAAATCTGTTCTGATTCTAACATACCTTAAACATTCATTTACACGCTCTTGGGCTGTAAGGGATTAATTCGTTAAGTGGTTATGTTTTGTTTTGTAGTGGCGCTTCACGTTACCACTTTTGACTAGCTCCACGGACTCTAAACACATGAGACACATCGGTTTTAAACTTGAAGCAGGAAGAATAAATGGGTTGGATAAGCCACAACAAAGGATCTGCTACAGAAGCCGCACTGGTTCATGTTTAAAAAACTAGACTCGCTAAACTACAATTTTTCCATAACTACAGTATTTTTTCAAGTGCTCGGTTCGGTCCGCTGAAATACTTTCCTGGGTCTACATCCGGACTGCGGTCCGCCAGTTGATGACCCCTGATCTATATCAACATAAGAGTAAGGTGACTCACTCTTTCTTGGTGCATAGCAGATCACACTCTATTTTTCATGATTGAGAGTTTGGAAAGAGACCACTCTCTGCTACCATTTTTCACTGGCAGAGTGGAGAATAAGCGTAGCGCGATGTCAACATTGGGGAAAACGGAATGAAGTTTCCTTCGT
>JAOUQW010000019.1:16978714-16988933 GCA_028565825.1 Olivaichthys viedmensis | reverse complement strand
GCGGGTATTTAAACACTTAGTAATCACTGACAAACGACATGCAGGTGGGGACAATCACATCATGGGACAAAGACAAGAAAACCAAAAACACGCGTGGCCGCGCGACGTGACATAAACAGTTAAAAAATACCATTAAACACAATGACCATGATTGAAAAAATACGTTTAAACTTTTATCTGTGGTCAAAAAAGATCAAAATATCTTTTTTTGGCAATGCACACAGTCAGCATGTTTGGCAAAAAAAGGGGACTGCATACAAGGAAAAGCCCCTATACACACTGTAAAATATGCAGGTGAATCATTGGTGCTTTGGGGCTGTTTTACGGCTAGTGGCCCAGGGGCTCTTGGGAAGATAGCAGAATTGATGATGCCATGAAAGTTCTGGGATATTTTTGCCCTAAACGTGGAGGTTAAGCTGTAGATCTTTCAACTAAATAATGAGCGCAAACACATCCAAATTAACAGAAATGTTTGGATGTCAGTCTCTCATGTCAGTCTCCAGATTTGAACCCTATTGAACCTGTGGCCTGAATTGAAGAAGGCAGTCCACATGTGCAAACCTAAGAACATAAAGGAGCAGAAATGTACTGCATGGAGGAGTTGTTTAAGCTCCCTCTACAAGTCTTTGCCCAATTTTTTGCTAGACATCAGAGGTGGAGGCTCAGTGCTGTTATTCTCTCCAGGGAAGGCTTCACCAAATATTATTTGTGGGGCTGCAAAAAATATTGTCTTAAAATAATTCTATATGGCGATCCCATGTGTTTACGCTCAAAATATCACTCATTGCATGTTAATTTTTTACATTCATTTTTGCTCATTTTCATGAAGGCTGCCAATAATTCTGACGTTAACTGTGGTTAGCTAGTCAAGTGCACTAATACAGACTGCCGTTAATTGAATTGATATAAATAATAAACAATAGTTTCTACCAACGGCCAGAATGCGTCCTCGGTCTAAAGTGAAGCAGTAGGAGGGATTCGGGATTGAGCATTGAGCAACAAAAATATATGAACCAATTAGAATGCATTACGTTCAAAAATAAATATCAGATAAAAGCATTTGTTTAGCACACAAAAGTCAATAGAAAACAGTTTTTTTTTCTAGTTAATGCTGGTGATAAAAAACGCTGTTTGACCTCCATATCAGCAGTCTACTGAGTCACGAGTCACTCATCCGTTGGGCAATGATGAATAAAAAACTGACAGTGCGGACACATAATCGGCTTGTCCTGGGTGCCCCAACTACTGATTTGTCCACCCCTGCCACTCTGCATATGTGGCATGTTGGAGTGTGTTTGTGGAGTTGTGTGCTGCTTATGGGCTCTGGTTAGAGCTTTATATGTTCCTGATGGTGCTTTATTGATATAATGCAGCTGTGAATGGGGTTCTTCCATTCATCAGATGGAATGAGAATGAGTTCCTTTTCTTGCCAACAAGAGGCAGCTTGACTTTTCCCGAAAAGGAATAGCACTGATTACAACTAGGGCTTTTGCATGAGACATGAGTAAAAAGCATTTACTGAAGGTAAGATATAAGAATGCATGCAAACATCTCTCTTGTTCTCCCTCCATCTTCTCTCCCTATTTTCCTCACTCTTTTATTCTGTGATTTCCTCTTAACACTACTCTGCTTTTTGTACTTCTCTGCCCTCTCTGTTCTTTCCTCACTCTTCCCCCTCCCTCTGTCTCCCTAACAGAACTGGATAATCCGGAGGCACGGGTACAAGAGATCCACAGAATTGTGCACTGTCTCCCAGAGAAGAACCGCCAGATGCTGGAGCTGCTCATGAAGCACTTGGCGAAGTAGGCTATGCCCATTTTTACCGCCTAACAAATCAGCAAGGCCATAAGAGGATTGCACTCTAATAGACTAAACTGTGCTGACAGCCATAATGACTCAGGCTTCCCCCTTGAGTTCACACCCCCCAAAATAACAAGCAGTTTAAATGTCTCCCGTTTTTATTCTCCCCATATTTTCCTCCCTCCTTACCTCGGCAGGATCATGTTCCTATACTTCTGCGCTGGCCGCCCCTTTGATGATATTGATGACAAAAGTCGAGTTCTGTGGAAACTCAACCTGTGGTGTTTGCACCAAATAGATTAGAGCCAATCTGCAGAGTTTATGAACATTAAATTTCACTTAGCTACCTGTTGTTATTTGTATATCCCCAGCTCCAGAGGGACTTTTTTGGGGAGGGGGGCAATTTTTGGGGAAGTGAATTTTGAAGTGAAGTTTGATTTCATCAGTTTGACTCTAGCACTGTTGGAATCTCAGCTTTATTTTTTCTCACTTAACTCACATTTACATAATGTCTTAATGTTGGCATAAGTGAAAGTTGCAAAACACCTGAGAATCTTAAGTTCACTTACAGGTCACCCTGTTTCTCAGAAGTAGAAATGGTGTGGTTTGTTAGTCATCACAAAGTTGACTGATAGTGGGCAGTGAAATAAATGTGTGATTTCCCCTCTTTTGTGATATTACAAAATAACTTGTGCAATCTGTGGTTTTAGCAGTTTGTGTTTGACACACTAACCTCTAGTACCTCAGTAATAGTAGTAGTTGACTTCAGAAACTACATGGCTTAGTACTTCATGAAATCCAAGTTTTGCCCCCTACAATAGGCCTATAAGTCTGTAAATCTGTGATTCTGACCTCATTAGCTGATTCTGGCTATTTGCTAAGCTAAATTTGGTATGTAAACAAAAAGCACACTTACTGTGCTTTTCCACAGCATGAGAAATAAGTAAGCAAGCAAACAACAAACTACAAAACACATCTGCATATAAAATTAGCTTCTGGCACAGAAAAAACACGACATTAACTTAAAGGTAACACTGGTCTTTGTGCACAGTGTGGCCAGCCACCACCAGCAGAATCTGATGACAGTGGCCAATCTAGGCGTAGTGTTCGGCCCCACCCTGCTCCGGCCACAGGAGGAAACCGTGGCTGCCATCATGGATATAAAGTTCCAGAACATTGTGGTGGAGATCCTGATTGAGAACAATGAACGGGTGAGTCTCCAAACTGCTTAAAAAAATAAATAATTGAAATAGTTTATGTAATTTCTAACAGTGGACACAAAGAAGAGTGCAACAACCTCAAATGGGGGAAACTATCACAAATGTGTGAAGAATAAAAATACACACTTCATGGCCTCTTACTGTGCACTGGTTGGTGACTCTTTTTTCTTCCTTCATTTTTTAAATAATCAATCATGTTTTGAATGTTTGTCTCTAGGAGAAGCTCTTGGGTTAGGCTGGTTGTCTTTTCATTGACCTGAACACACATTTAGCCTGAGTGTTTACAAGATGAATGCCACTTTCCCTCCACTGACCCAGAAGTGTGAATTAAATGGATTAAGGCTTTCATAAAGTGGCTAAAAGAAAACGTAGCATTCATATCTAGCTCGTGTCTATTAAAGCGGCTCGTGTTAGCCATGGCAGGTAACTTCAAAGCCCAGGCAATCTGCTTCCACACGATTGCCATGGCAAAAGGGCAAATGGCAGTAACCCAACCCGTGAGTCACATGACTGTGGACGGCGCTATAGCTAATATATACACAAGACAGTGAGTGCAAATTTATTTTAGTTTAACACTTAAATGGCAAGACTAGCTTTATTTTCCATGAGCAACTGAAAGCAGGATGTATTGGAAAGTCAAGCCACTGAGAGCTAAAGAAGGCAGAACTGGAATGTGGTTTTTACAAGAGAGCGAAGTGGAGACAGATGACAGCTGTGTTAAAATGATGCTTGATCTTTTAATTAATAGGATCAGTATGTATTAAGCTGATTACATAGCACTTTTTTGTGCCCTGTGGATCACTGGTGGTTGGAGAGCACAGAAAAACATGGCTTGTTCTAATAAAGTTTCGTTCTCAGATCTTGGTGAATTTTGCCTTTTCCAATTGTTGACAAGGTTGCTTAGGGAAGCTCAGCAGTACAGAATCTCTGCTCAGTTTGCTCATCAGTAGCATTTCCTGTTGTTACCAGACAAAATGGCCAACAGAGATCACTGATGATTTTATCTCTTTAGGTAATGAACCAAACCGTCGGCATTCAGCATTAGATGAGATCAGATTAGATCATCATGTTGTGGTTGAAAAAAATCTCAGAGGAACTAGGGCAACAGTCTTGTATTTGTCAGGTCAAGTCGGTCTTTATCGAGTAATGCTGAGCAAAAGACAAACAGAAAAAACAATAAAATCAGGTAAGATGAATATTGAGGTCTAAGAACCGGCGAGTCAAAAACAGATATAACAGAAGCCGTTTGTGGGCCTTTTTTGTAAGTGAAAGGTGAAGGGTATGTCAAAATGGGCAAGGATGCGTATTTATTCAAAACTAACACTACTGATCTGGGACAGTTTCTTTTACACTGCAATAATTACAATGATATTGAATAAATATGGGTCCAGTGTGACATTCTGTCCTGTTTATCCCTTATGATTTGTTCAGGTGTAGTTTTACTACAAGTGGAACAACCCTAAAGACATTTTTCAAATAAAAACTTTGTGCTCGGCTCAATTTATCATGTCATATTTCTCCAATGATCATATTTATGCTTTTACTTGAGAGTAACAAAGTGAAACAAAAGTGTTAAAAATGACGCAGGTTTGTGAAAATGAAACAAAAAGGTAATTTTTTTCCTCTCCATTTCTTATTTGCACTCACCTGTGCACACACACCTGCTATTAGGAGGATCCCCAAGCATATCAAGCGATTTTGTATATGTATAAACAATATTCCCATAAATATTCTTTATATTCCTAATAATTGAGATTAAGATGTATTGGGTGGTTTGAAATAAACACTACTTGTATTGATGTGAAATTCAAAAAGATCGCCAATGGTCAACGGGGCATCCATTGCTAAGTGATGAACAGAACAGGAGAGTTAAACGACGTGGTGCATTTTCAAATTATGTTTAATGTTCTGAAAGTTGGCATCATTAGGATTCCATTTTAAATTTCAGTTCAGTATTTTATGTGCACCTTTCATTTTTGGCTAGCACAAGTGCATAACGTTGAGCTTATTCCACCCATGTCAGTATCAGAATGTTAAAAGCAAGAGTGATTGTGAATGTAATCTGTATGTTTGAGTATATATTTGATTGTAGGGATCACATCCCCACTTGGTGGATGTTATTGCCAATGTAGTAGTGCATTGACTCTTTGCAAAAAATACAAAATCACATCTTAAGCTTAATCTTAAATCATAATTTTCAATGTTCAGTTGAGAAACTGAACTCAGTGGCAATGATTTTTTTTTTTTGACAGACTTATTTTATTAAGGAAAACAAATACACTTTTTTAATTTCTACTTAATGTCGCACCTC
This sequence comes from Olivaichthys viedmensis, assembly GCA_028565825.1. Taxonomy (NCBI): domain Eukaryota; kingdom Metazoa; phylum Chordata; class Actinopteri; order Siluriformes; family Diplomystidae; genus Olivaichthys; species Olivaichthys viedmensis. Next base: position 16,983,602 of record JAOUQW010000019.1, on the reverse strand, counting down.
TCGTTGATGGCTCTGATATTCTTTTAATTATGACCACCCATGAGCACGGACAAAAGGAACATCTCCATCAACCCTCAGACAGTGGTGGCCCCGCTATTGTGCTACTGGGAAAATATTTACTCAGTCTCCTTGACCTCTTGGTCTTATTTCCTTCACAGATCTTCAAAGAGACGCCTATTCCTGGAGCAGGACAGGGCAGCTCACAGCTCAACGTCTACAGGAGGAGAAGCACAGAGAGCAAGACTCCGTCCTGCAGTGAGAGACCCCTCACACTCTTCCATACCCCCACACACTCAGAGAAAGACCGAGGTGAGGAGGGGGGTTAACTCTCTTGTTCTGGTCACAACAGATGGAGGTCATATGGCAGAGACTAATTATTGCCATTTACAATAATGTGTGATCATTTTAGCACTTTATTTTACTTTGGTACTCTCAGGTCCTCTCCAATGACCTTACCGTAATGTCTGATAGAAAATTATTTGTAAACGTTATATTTAAATGTTCATTAGTGTATTAGTGTAGAGAACAAAACTATAAGGCCTGGTTGTTTCCTATGTTCTTTTTTTTTTTGTACCCAATCTGTTCTCTGTGTATTTTATCTAATCTGTGTATGTCAACAAGAGTTTGGCTCGAGTCGGATAGTGTTAGCACGCTAGCTAAAACCCAAACCAGAGAATAAACAGACAGATCAGGCGAGCAGACGCCCCGGATGACTCACTCTCGCCTGATATAATCATGTTTGAAATTAAAAAATACAGAGAACCTCACAAACACCTCCCGTTAGTCACTAGCCGACTATTAAGAGTTCTCTAGCTAAACAACTCCACAACTGGGTAACGATACAAATTCCACAACAAGGATAAATTAGCTGACTATCATTCACTAGCTTCCAACCAATTACAGAACAAATAAATGCCTTACCTGTTCATCAAGAAAAAAGCTAAAAGTCCATCAGTCCTGAATCCTTTTTCCTCTTATAGTATAATATCAAACTCTTTCACTCTCTCACTCCTGTTTGTTTATACTCTTACTCTCTTTCTCCCTGATTGGCTGCGGCTCTCGCCTGTCACCATGTAGCTGGACTTCTTTCGTGGCTAAAGCTGGGGCATGATTATGTTCGACGTATCTGAGCTGGCGTATGACGTATTCGTACAAATTTCTCGCCAAATCCGACCAGACACCCCTGACACGTCTCTGACTGTGAATTACTATTACAGGATAGCCAGGGCGACTCACAGCAGCTCAGAAATATCATATTATAAAGTTTTTTTTCCTCCCCTGACTCAATAATAATGTTTTCTTTTTTCTTTTCATTTTTAACAAAAAAAATCTTTAAGTAAAGTGCATTTCTTATTTCTGCTTATAAGATGTTCATGGATACTTATGACATTTGTTATGACACCGTAATGACAAAGTTATGTATATTGTCTCTAAATTGGTGTGAGTTTGGTTTTTATGTTTGACACATCACATCATCACCATTATGTGACTCTGACATACCGGAAGTACACTGAGCTACAGTCGGTTGTTCTAACGTAAGTCAACTCGGAAAGTGTCATAATATAACCTTGTCACAAACATCTGTCACTTGACATCGAAATTAACAAACGCAGTCTTTGTCAGCTGACACCTATTGAAATAAGCCTTCATAAATGTTTATGTAGGTTTATGTCAGTTGTCATGAAGGGCTAATGTAAGCATCATGTAGCACTATGAACATTACCCTTAAGTAAAAGTGTTACCATATTTTCTTATGTTTCTCGTGAATAGAATTAATAGCATCTCTTTCTACTGACGGTTTCTTTATCGACAGCAGTGGTGGATAAGAGGAACAGCGTTCTCCTAAACTCCACTCCTGAATCACAGTCAGCTCTTTCGCTCAACTGCAACAGCACTCATAACTGGAGCAGATTTAATAACCTGAACAGCGGAGATGGAGAGCAAGACAGCCTTCTTCAGGCACGACCGAGGCGGCCCAATGCACAGTAAGTATACACACACACACACACACACAGAAAATAGGTACACAGCCCCTTTCAAAGTGATGAGTGTTTCTCGCATCACACTGTCTTTAACCCTTTAATCCCCTCTTACTGCTCCCTGGTAAGATAAAAAATGCATTTGGTGCTAAAAGTGGCCTCCGCAGTGTGGGGTTGGTAATGGGAGCTTAATAGGTGAGCACCATTGTGAGCACTCTTAATTTTCAGCCATTAGTGAAGGGGAAGGACATGTTTTTGTACCTTTAGGCTGTTGTGAGCTTGCAGGTGGGTATCTTTTATTTTTTCTGAGAGCGCAAGTGGTAAACAGGCAAATAGCTGCTTTAGTGGTCGCAGTACTCATTCGAAAAACATCAGATGCATTAAAAAAAGCTAATTGCTGAATTTTGGTTTAAAAAAAGAAAGGATGTTTTTCACCGTCCAGGAGAAACACAGTATGAGCCCTGTTGCCGAGAAACAGCATTCAGGTTAGTTCATGTCACTGCATGTGAATATATTATTCAAGTGAAAATAAGCCAAATTATCTTGACGCTGTGCAAAAAGGCACTGGGTAATGATCAGGAGCTGTGAATACTCTTATAACAGCAAAATGGGCAAGTCTCTTACTCAAGCCTCAGATATTTTTTTTGACAACCGTCAGTGAAATATTTGCCTACCCTCTCATCATATACTGGGTTATTAATTCAGGCTCCAGTGCAGGCCAAAGCACACCCTCTTTCTCTCTGTTCCTTGATCAACACCACGCTCGCTTCCTTGCTGTAAGCCGTACAAACAGCAAAGCTGCAGATATCCGGTGTAAGAAGATCGCCAAGATTATGCAAGGCATGGAATATGCTTGGGCCAAACTGTGTGGAATTACAAATTGAGGCCTCTGTGCCATTGAGGCCTCAGTTTCTAATTACATACATTTTGGCCTAGTGCAGTTTAATGATTTCAGCTAATGTATTATCAAATGCAAAAAAGAAGTGAATAATTCCACGCATAATTATTAATGCATTATTAGTGCAGTTTAATGATTTCAGCTAATGTACTATTATTAGTGTTATGGTACAGTACTGACTCTGCACACAGCCTCTAAAACAAGCTTGGTGCAGTTTAGAGTGAGCTTTAGCTCCACAGTGTGATGGTGAGCCCAAGGACAGAGATTAACTGCGCCATCTCTATTAATCCTGGCAGGGCAGGTATCTCCAAAAAGCCTGCCATCGCCCAGCAGCCTATAAATTCAGCCATGCGACTGATTGATTAGCTGAAAAATCCAGCGATCAATTGAATTACTGACGTGTCCGTTCTCAAATCGAGTAAAGAGTGAGAGCCTGTTGCTGAGGAAAGTGCTAGAGTGCAAAGGGTAGGTATAAGCAGTCACCCACACTAACACGCTGTGTTAACGTCATAGGCCAAGACAAGCTGAACATTATATGACCTCTTACATACAGAGCATTGATTGCTCTTCTTTTCCATTGTACACAGTGAATAATAACTATAGTGTAGTATGGACTGAATATGCAAAATGCACTTCTATGGTTAAGGTTATGATTTTTCTCTGTAGGGGAATGTAGAATGTCAAATAATCATTAAAATGTAGCACTTATTATGAAACTTGGGGGCCAGAGCTATGAATTACCCATTGCTTTATCGCAGCTCCACATGAGATTAGGTTCATTGCCATGGCAACCTTCCAGTGGATGATCATCAGTTCGTATACGTCTGTGGTACTGCAGAAAAACAGAGCTGGATGCAACAATGATTGTCATTGCGTTCACACAACCTTGAAATGGGTGGTCGTTGTCACTGCAATAATTTATTACTGTGTAGAAGGAACCAGTCAAGGCTGGAATTCCACAAATCCGGTGTAATCGTCTGTGTAAAAAAAGTACAGTGGTTGTATCCTGATCAGTTACTGTCTTATTACTGATGTGTCATGTTATCCATTTTCAGACACAGCACAACTTTCCCCTATTCTCTATGTTTTTTTTTGTTTTTTTCTCTCATGGCAAGTATACTCGTATGAGCAATAAACAAAAGCACATTCACTCTTTAACAAACCCTTTTTTCTGTTCTAGTCAAACTCCAAGGAGTCGTGGTAGCAGTATATCAACAAGGTAAGATTGTGTGGTGGCTCAACCTAATAGTAATATTCCTTTTGACAACCTGAGGGTACAGCGTTCAATTTCCTGGCAGGTCTATTAAGCATTTAGACTACTTATCAAACAAGGAAACACCACTGAGCAATGCTACACTTGCTTTTCATTTTTAGCTAATTCTAAGCAGAACACTGAATCTCAAAACAAGCCTTTATGCTGAAGGTTTTCATGACCTGCAGACTGATACAGTCATAATTTTTAGATGATATTAGCCAAGTATCCATCCAATTTATGCGCCTAATTTAAGAGATAAAATGAAAATGCGATCAAAAATATTTCCTAACTTTTCTGTCAGCAGCTCGTTTCCATTAAATAGACGTTTTGTGATATAAAAAAATGCTTTACGTAATGATGTCACTTCTTGCAAAAACCTGCTGTCGCATAAATTTTGCTTTGTCGGTAAAATTAATTGTGTTGGACACGTTTCCATCAACACTTTCATGTACATCGCAAACTTCCCCGACTTCCCTCGTCACCTGATGCATGTGACAAAACAGAATGTACAGATTAGACCTGATCTACAGAATAGACCTGACCTACAGAATAGACCTGATCTACAGATTGTACCTGATCTACAGAATAGACCTGATCTACAGAATAGACCTGATCTACAGATTGTACCTGATCTACAGATTAGACCTGACCTACAGAATAGACCTGATCTACAGAATAGACCTGATCTACAGATTAGACCTGACCTACAGAATAGACCTGATCTACAGAATAGACCTGATCTACAGATTAGACCTG
>JAOUQW010000019.1:16950805-16962380 GCA_028565825.1 Olivaichthys viedmensis | reverse complement strand
AGCAGGGCATTATCATCGCAGACCTGTGATGTCATTTTGTAGTCTGTGATGGCCTGAATGCCCTGCCACAAACGCTGTGTGTCCTTGGTGTCCAAAAAGTGTCCATGGATTTTCTGAGCATAGTTGCGCTTTACATCTCTATGAATGTTGGTGTAAACAAGGTCCAGTGTGTTTGCTCCACGGGTCGCGAAATTAACATGTTGGGGTTTCCTAAGACTGATGTCAGGTTTATTCTAAACAGTTAGACATTTTAGCCTTTACATACTTATTAGCTGGACAGTGTTTTTTTTATCCCATTAGAAATCTACTCAGTCAATGGCAACTCTAATGCCTGTCTGAATTTATCACTCAATTTAACTCCCTACAAACTTTGCCACGTGACTAACACCTCTCTCAGATTTGTTAATTTTTTTCCCTTCTTTTCCCCCATTTTATGAGCTATGATTAGTTACATAATGCATGTATTTAAAAACGGTTTGTAACTGTGTGTGTGAGCGTGTGGGGTGGGAGGGATATAGGCTTTTCCTCTATTGAGGAACGTGGCTGAGATTTTGGGTTATACAGTAGAATGGGGGAAAAGTGGGGAATAATGGGGTACTACACCATCTTGTACACCATAGGCGCGGCTGCATAGCATTTTAGATGCAGCAGTAACTTTAAAAAGTAAAAATGCAAAAGAATTAAACATAAATTAGGGTAGACAATAGGTAAAAAATTGGTTAAAACAGTGGTGTAGGGTTGCCCTGAATACATATTATTAATTAAGTGAGTGAGTCTGCAGATCTCTGTACAACCGTCACCTACTCACACTGCGAAACTGCATGAGAAACTAATCCATGCTTTCATAACCTCTAGGTTGGACTATTTTAACGTATTGTTGGCTGGCTGCCCTGCTGTCTTCAGTTAGTTCAGAATGCAGCAGCCCGTGTCCTTATCAGGAAAAAAAAGTCAGAGCACATTACCTGGTTCTATTCAAGCTACACTGACTGTCTATTAAGTTCCGCATAGACTAAAAAGTCCTACTTATGACGTTTAAAGCTCTAAATTGTTTAGCTTTAGCGTATCTTGCTGACCATCTGAAGCAGTGCAGCCCGTACCAAGCGCATCGCTCAGCTGTGGCGGGTCTACTGGTAATCCCGAGCATCGCTCGCAGCTCAGCCAGTGGAAGACGTTTTTCTTATATCGCCCCTAAACTCTGGAATAGTGTTCCAGAGAACGTTAGGAACGCTCTATTGCTCTATAGTTTAAAAAAAAATCCAGATTAAAAACATACTTGTTAAATTTAGCTTATTCATAGCTATGGGGTCTTTTATCTTGTTAAATAGACTTTTCATGATTTATAGTACAAATAATCAATTAATTAGTGATTGTACATTATTTAATGTGCTTGATCATAAATACTTTGTTTTGACATTCTAATCTTTTATATGTAAAGCACTGAGATTTTGAACTCAAAATGAAAAGTGCTATATAAATAAATAAATATTATTATTAATTATTTATTGAGGAAACGCATAATTTGAAAAATAGATTGGCCAATAGATGCTTGCGCTAAAGCCCACTACAGCAGATGCCACCTACACATTTGCCAAGCAAAAATGGCAAACAGCAAGCAGAAAAGAACATCGGAAATTAACTTTTTCTATTTTGTTTCAAGTAATATTTAGAAGAAAACTACTAGCATAGCCTCTATGGCTGGATATAGAGGCTATGCTAGTAGCCTCTATACAGTGGCTCTATACTAGTAGTACAGTGAAGAATGAATTTCACTGTACTGTACTTGTATATGTATATGTGACAATAAAGGAGTATTCTATTCTATTCTATTCTATATACCATCCCTCGTTAGGCGCTTCATTAGTTTCACACTGGAACGCAAGGCCACGTTTGGTGCCCTGTATTTGGTGCCCTTTGCTCTAACAAAAATCATTCTGACAGGAATTATTTTTTTCTAATAATAGTGAAATTGCTCTCAGTACCCAGAAACTCTGTTGTTGTCTGCATTTCCTATTTTCATGGGGTATTATTATGAGGTTGCACATATGTAAAACCCATATGGAGCTTTTTCAAAAGAGACAGATGGTTGTTGACCTGCACAAGTCAGTTAACAGATATAAAAAAAAATACATAAGCAGTTAAAAATACCATTAAACACTACCATGGCCATGATAAGAAAAAAAAACTGTACGCAATGTATAAATGCTATGTATAAACCCATGAAGGGTTATTCAGGTGTTTCTAAGATGTAAGTGCACCATGGAAGCTTATGATTTTATAGATCTGAGAACAACCACCATCCTAACCCTAATCAAGTATTTCAATCTCAATAGCATATGTTATAGTGCTTTATTTTAAAACTGGGCAGATTGGAATCCTGGGACTGCCTGATAGCTATAGCTATAGTGCCATGTTGTGATATGTGAAGTAACCATTAAGTTGTACTATACAAGTGTATATGCATAATGACAATTGTTGATTCTTTATCTTCTAAAAATCCATGTCCAACAGATTTATTCTGGTTAGCTTATTTTGAGATTAAGCAGTGCAGTTCAACTGTTGTAAAACACTCCATCAGCAGGTCATGCTGTACTGCACTTTACTTAAAGTTCGCTCTTACCTGGCAGGGCTTTGGCCCACTTGACGGCCGAGATGACCTGGTGTCCCCCAAGTCGGTTCAAGGTGGTCATGAGCCGGGTGGAGGTGTCTGGTATGGTGCTGTCGTAGCCAGCATACACAATTTCAGGCTCGATGGCCTTGAGCAGCGACAGCATGGTGGGTACCAGCTGTGGCATGGACTTGGGCACCAGAGACCACTGCTGCTCATTGGCCATGAAGGGCGAAGAGTCCACTGTGGCCTGCTGCCCCTTAAGCCGGACCAGCTTTTTGTTTTTGCGGGCTAGAACAGAAAACATATAAATTGTTCTATATTTGAACAATTTGACGATGATCTTTATGTGCGACCAAATACTGCACTTAGCTTCAGAGTATGTTTGATTGAGCATTAATCCTTTATCATTCAAATTCTACTGTGTTTTTTAGTACTCCTACTCATTTTCAGGCTAAGCACAACAATTCTGTAAAGGACACAATTTTAATTTGGTTTTGCTGTAAAACTGCAAAGCAGAGCCAAGTGGAAAATTTGAGTTTGAAGCTCGTTTAACCAATAAATCATTATAGATTTCCCAATTTCACAGCACAGTGTAGCAACATTTAGGATCTCTAAATCCTAGTACTTTTAAAAATATGATCTTTCTTTTTCACTCTTCACTCCACACAAACAGTTCCAGAGAACATGGTAAAGTCATCCTAAGCTTTATACAACATGTTCTTTATGATTAAATTTTTACATCTTTACATCCAGATACGTCAATTTTATTTAAGGTGGGAAGGAGAGGCATCTTCCTTCCGTGTCCCTGTCGTACAGCATTTGTTACCTTCCAGATTCATGCCTGCTTGGAGGCACTTGCGGAAGCGACAGGCCGGGCAGTTCTTTCTGCGAATCTTGTCGATGATGCAGTCGTTTCTCCCGGCGCACAGATAGTTGTGTTGGCCTGAGAGGGGAAAAGAAGGGTCAATAAAATTATTGACAAAGGTTTACGAGAGAATTTGTAAGACCCTGAGATTATGCAAAGTACAATATTGGGATCCTAGCAATTATAAGTCAATTTAATCTAAGCTAGGACAATAGTTCTAGACACAAAGCTCTCTACATAACTATCGTCTTAGAATCATTTAGGCCAGATAAAGTAGCTGAAAAGTTTAGTGTTTTTCCTCTTCTAACACAGCTTAGCCCATGAAGGGTTTGATAAATTAGATAACAGGAATCTACTGTGTAGAATCCACTGTGTAGCATCTACTGTGCAGTGGTAGCTCAGTGGTTAGGGCACTGGGCTACTGGTCAGCAGGTCGTGGGTTCAAGCCTCAGCACCGTCAAGCTGCCACTGTTGGGCCCTTGAGCAAGGCCCTTAACACTCCCTGCTCCAAGGGCGCTGTATCATGGCTGAACCTGCGCTCTGACCACAGCTTACCAACATGCTGGGATATGCGAAGAATGAATTTCACTGTACTGTACTGTACTTGTGACAATAAAATAGCATTCTATTCTAAAGCAGGGATTCATTGATCTGTTGCCTACAGGAAGAGGATAAGAGACAAGTAAAAATAGACATGTCTTTGAAGTCAACAGAAGTCAATTCATAGAAATGTAGAAAAGAAAAACAAATCTTAGAGAACACAAGTGATACAAACAAAGATAATTATGTAAGTAGTACTAAAATGCACCAAAGCAGGCTACCTTTTAAACCTTAAAAGTCTTCAGTGCTGTGATTATTTTTCAAAGAACAGTCCAAATGAAAACACGTACTGTGCTGAATTCAAACACAGGTGCCAACCCCATCCAAAACAATAAGCCACAGTAGCATCAGATTTCTCCACCAATCTCAGGTTTCTCTCATTTGGTATAGGGGGAATACACAGTCCAAATGTAACTCAAGGCAATGTCTGTAATTTCCAACATCGCTGGATTGTGCTTTCTGAAACAGTGCAAAACATTCACTAAGCTTGCAACAAGACTGTTTACAATTTTCCTCCATTATGGTCAGGAACAATGATTCCAGCTTTACATTCCACCTGAAGCTGATTAGGTTATGACAGTCAGGACACACAATTTAAACTGTTTGTACTTTAGCAGAAAGGGAATTTATCTATGGAAGAACATTGTGATTAAAGATCATAATTAATTGACCAGTTATCAGAAGCAATTGATTGTGATCAGTCTAATGTAAGGTCTGCCTAAAATGCAAGATTGACATATCCAAGCTCCTTCCTTACAGAATCGGAAGAGACAAAAAGCAATTCTGTGAAGCTTTGTCTGCATTTCATCTAAGATAATTAACCCCCATGCAGCTACACAGGACCAACTAAACCAAATGAGCAGATCAAGAAAAAGACAAACAAAAGCCAACCAAGTCTTATCATATTAGCTGCAGACCATTGCTCAGCTCCCTTCCCCTCTCCTTTCTATCCATCTGCAAATGCCTTTGTCCTGCCTTTGTGAAGCTTTACTTACCTTTGCAAATGTGAATAACTTCCTAAACACTTAACTCAACCATTCAAATGGAAAAGCCACAACATAAGAGCAGGTGAACGAATAAGCACAGACAAATCACTGCAATAGCAAATTAGAAATTTCTCATGAACGCCAACTGAACATTAGTACTGTTAATAAGCCCTTGAATGTTTACAACTACTAATAAGCCCTTTGATGTTTTCAAATGCCTCCAGGTGATTCATTTATTCATTGCAGTTGATAACTTTCAAGACAAGAAAAAAACCCTGGCGTGCATCGTCAATAACACAAATCACAAGACATGCATATTGAAAGAGCACAGTCCGTGTTGAGCTGACATCTGAAGGGTGGGGTGATTAGGGTTTGGACACAACTGGAAGCATAAGCATTATTAAAGGTAAGTTTATTTACCATCTGTGTTTTGCCGTGCTCTCCATCCTTCACCATTGCCAGAGCAACCGTAGAAATAGGGGAGAAAAACAAAAATAACAGATATATATGTCTCAATGTAGTACACAACAAATGGGCTAAAAGCTGCAGTATATATTAGTATATATGAATGTCAATTATTAAAATCAGTTGCGTTGACCATTTTCTCCTCATTCATATCTGTTATTTTTGTCTTGAAACTGGGTTTGTGGCATCACAAGATAGTTTTTCGCTCAACTGTTGGGGTAAGAAAACTTCCCATTCACTTTACAATAGGCAAGCAATGAACTGATATCCTTTGTTTGACCACAGGGTGCAGCTGATAATGGTTATACTGAAGCAGAATGGGAGCTGGGTTTTAAGATGGACGGCATTGGCAGCAAGGCACCTTGGCAGGTTCTCAATGTTGTGAGCGGCTGCTGCAGTCCACTACCTGCCCGACCACATTCGACAGTCGAGCAGCTTAGACATCCCTTATCGCAAGGTTAACCTCCTCACAGAAAGTGATGGCTGCTTTTTATCAACCGTGGCAAGGTTGCACATAGGTTCCCCATGTGCAACTCCTGTCAGGTGAATTAAAAAAAAAGTGCTGGTAGGCAAAGGCTGTAGCGCAGAACTCATCTTGCAGAGGACTAAAGTGATTTATTTATTTATTTAACTTGAGCAGTCTCACAAAAGTAGAGATGAAAATAGCATGGAGAAAAAGTCATTTCGAAGCATTAAACTGTCTTTACAACAGTTCATAAATGCGGCTAACTGCAAATATTTTGACAAGGCGGCAACCACAGCTGTGGCAGTTTCAGTTTTTCTCAAAGGGGAAAAGTGATGAAACATTTCATGTGTAAGCTGATGCTTTGCTTAAGGCCAAAACCCACTGCATGCAGGAAGGTGGGTGGGTGCACTGAATAGTGAAAAGGTTATATTTAAAACGGACACCCATCAACAACTGTGACTGCTTTATGTGATAAATTTGTTAGTATTCAAAATGTGTAACCCCTGCTAAATACAGCCTAGGTTGCTATCTTTCACCCATTTTAGTTAATATAATTTACAAAGTTAATATCCTTTATTATGATTGCTAGTTTAATCAGCAGACTTTGCTAGTACTGTCTGACTACATTATGCACACTAGCAGTAACCACAAATAGATTGTTCTAATTTAGATAATTGTGTGAAAACTGCCTGAACCACTCACTTTTGGAGGTTTATGTTCCTACCATTCTTAAAAGAAACAATAAAAAATATTTTTATATTTTTAGCCATCTTTCCCCCATTTGAGTTAATAAATGCTCACCTTCCACAGCTCTTTTGAAGAAGACCTTGCAACTACCGCAGGTCAGAACGCCATAGTGGCACCCTGATGCCTCGTCTGAACACACCAGGCAGATCTTGTTGGTCGGGCCTTTGGGTCGAGCAGGGCCAGATGAGCTTGAACTGCCAGCTTCAGGCCTTGGCACAGAGCTGCAACAAACCAAGAACACAACATGAAAAACAAGAAAACATTACAGCTGTTTTTAAAACCAGCATCACTCATACTGCACCTCAGACCTCACACCTCATAGGGCAGTGGTGGCACAGTGGTTAGGGCACTGGGCTACTGATCAGAAGGTCATGGGTTCAAGCCTCAGCACCACCAAGCTGCCACTGTTGGGCCCTTGAGCAAGGCCCTTAACCCTCCCTGTGCTCTGGCCCCAGCTTACCGATATGCGAAGAATGAATTTCACTGTACTGTACTTGTTTATGTGACAATAAAATAGCAATTCATACAGCATACTTATGACTCTCAAAAAGAGAATAAGAAAACAACCAATTAAGAGGAGGAAAGGTAATAGTGTAATTATGGGTGTATGGGTACAAGATCTCAGATAGACAAAGGGGAGCAGTGCTTTAAATTTAAGAAGAAGTAGTTTGTACTTAATTCAGGGCAGCCAGTGTACCTGATGGAGAATGTGTGTAATGTGAGACAAGCGCTTGGTGTGTGTGAGGGGACTTAGCTGTTGAATTTTTTTAAGGTTTTTGCCAGATATATACTAATAAACCAAAGGAAACTGAGGTAATCCAAATGTTAGGATATGAAAGCAGGAATCTGGAATCTTAATCTTAGTTAGTGACCTAATACTGGGTTGAAAGACAAGGTTCAATTAAAAATTATACCAAGGCTGCGATCTCTGAAAGAGGCCGTAACAGTGACACCATCAACGTAAATGGAAAATTCAGAGATTCTAGGAAGCAAGGTTTTGGGACCAACATGGAAAATTTGGGTTTTATGAGGATGTAAGATAGAGTAGGAGTCCATCTATAATTTTTTATTATTGGACACATGCAGTTAATGATGTAGAAAGCAGAGCTGTGGTGATCTAGTACTGACTTATCCATGCAGCAGTGGTAGTTAGGATCGAGTCGGTGCATCATCTGACCGAGGGGGAGAATTTATATAAAGAAGAGGAAAGGACCAACTGAACCTTGAGGGACTCGTTGTGTGACAGGGGCAGTAGAGGATTTATGTCTATCAACAGATATGAAGTAAAGTCTGCCAGAGATGCAGAATGTAAACAAATAGAAGTGCCAGAAATTTCAATAGAACAGAACGTCAAGTAGAACAAGACAAACGAGAACAAGAAACCCAAGTAAAGAAATAATAAAAGCAAAAGACAGGCATAAATAACTTCCAAAACCCTGAAAAACAAGTTCCATGGCAAATTTATGCACTTACTAACATAATTGGAGTCAACGTCACTGAATATCATAGCAGTGTAAGATACAGTAGGGACAATTAAATCGTTATTTTGCACCAACAAGCCTCGTCAGCATGTTTCAAAACTACTTGATTCGTAGTGCAACGACCAGCTGCATGGCCCAATATGCAAGTTGATCTGTGCCAGCCTTTGACGATGCCGCCATGTGGCACGTACAAACTCAGTCACACCATCTTGTGATGTTAGTCTACTTACCCAAGGCACCATGCACTCACAGCCATTTATAGCTTCCACACATAAAGCCATCAATCACTGGGTACCCAGGATATTTAGGGCAGAGTAAGATAAACCCTATCCAGTTAGAAATCCCCACCCCAACGGTCTAAACTATCACAATAGAGGGAGATAATGGTTTCGGGTTACGGATAATGCAACACTCAAGCTCCATGTTGGTCCTTTTTAACAAATCGTTAACAAATGTTTATATTTGGCACAAGGGTCGCCAAGTGATCCTCCTGCTTGCAGTTAGACAAGAATGTGCCAATTTTGACTCGGTATTACTGGTATTGTAGAAAACCAGTACTGTTTGGTTTAATTTTTAGGTACCAACTTGGTACCAAAGTACCGTTCTGGCAACATCTCTAGTCTGGCCCAAATTCGGGCAGCAGGCAGTCTGTGATGGACACAGAAAACATGACACTTTATGTAAGGGGAACCATAAGGGGTTCCTTGTGTAACAGGGGCAGGGGATTTTCTAACATCTTTATTACAGCAAGCTTCTAGGATTGTTGTTAATTCAGTATAATGCGTCTTTCAAGAGAAATGTCAGCTAATAGTAATGGGTCACAGTCAAGCTATTTTGTCCAAAAGTTAATGTATATCTTGGGTAAACATACCTATTAAGCTCTAAGAACTAGTCAAACATAAAACATTCTGCAGCTACTTTCTATGCATTTACTATGCAAATACCAAAATAGCAAACAGTCATATAAAAACAAGTAGGCTAACAAATCATTTCATTTATTGCAGGTGTCTTACAATCATACAAATGAGTGTAATCATATAGTCAATCAGTGACCACATCTATAACCTAGCCCAATAATTTCTATTTATTTCAGTACTGTACCCTTTAAGCTCACCTTACAATTACAGACTAAAAAAGTTACAGCAATCTACAACTATTGAATATCAGTTAACTAGAAATTTACGATGAAATGCAATTAAAAATACTAGCTAGTAACACCTGTGATGTAATATATTGCTGTAGCACACCATCTTATATGGCTAGTGTGCTAACTACGTACTGTAGCGCCCTTGCAATGTCTCTAAAACAGGTTTTTCATTTAGCTGTAACTATTTTTCAATTAGTTCCCAGTTATACTATACATATTTTTGCACATTAATCTCTAAAATTGTTATAAGTAGTGACTCTTACCCCAAATTAAGGTTAAAATATCTTAAAAATGTGAGTTTATGGGACCCCTCTTCTGACCAACGTTTTCAGGCATCTTTCAAAATGGCCACCAGAGTATGAGCACATGGATAACCATATCTCAATATGGAAGTGTCTAATTGGCTCAAAATGATAGGAAGTATGTAGTAACAATCACATAAACTGGTTAAGCTATCAAGTAGCAGAAAACTGTATTTTTTGCTTTGTGCAATTTAAGATAGAAGACAGTGTGCTTAATGGGTACATGAGTTTAATAGGTGCATTTACCCTAAGCACTTCTACTGCATTTGAACAGCGATTTGTTTATAGCCTCAAAAAATTACATAATATGGGTTCTGACTCCAGTTTCTTATGAACAGCTGCAAATATATCCCCAGTGCCAGTGTTACCCCATTCCACGTCCTGTGAAATACGCAACTGCATATTTGTGATATTTATGCAGTGCAAGATGCAAACACAGCAATGGCACCTTTGAGTTATTTTTTAAACCCGGGGTATCTGAGCATTATAACATTTCCATACATATCAAATTAAATAACTAATACAGTTTGCAATAATGTGCCAAACCCTAACCTTTCTAACATAGTGTCACAATATACTGCATGTATCTTCTAAACCAGTTTCTTGTCCTTCATGTGGTTATGTCGGATGCTGCACTGTAAAAAATAGGCCGCGTCGGTGCTGCCAAGCTGTGCACAACTCACACAGAAGCTAGGGAAATCTATGACTTGAGCTTGTGAACTGGAAAAACACTACTCAGAAAAGTGTTGACGTTTGAAGAGTTAGGTAACGTCACACTGCTAACATAAAATAAGCAGTCAAAAAGTGTGAGAAAATAAACATTAATTATAACCCCCCAACGTCATATTTTAATTTTATACCTTTATTTGTCAATAATATTATTCACCAAATACTTTCACAAACAACTGCCTGCTATTGTATATGTAGTGTATATAGTGTGTTTACTGTAAGAACAGATGACTAGCCTCCTGGTCATAGAGATGTCGAAGCTACTAAAGAGGAATTTTTGAGACTGTTTTGAAAATTACATGCATAATTAATAAAAAAGAAAAATAAATAAAAAATCTAGAACTTCTAGGACACGGTTGCTCTTCAGCTATACCAGAAGATAAAAGCAGCTTCTATAGTTTTTTTTATGAAAGCACTTCCAGAGTGTGGAGATTGGCTTCGTTGCTGTGGGTGGAATGTGGTCATGCAAAATACAGAGGCTGCATATCGTCGCTGTCCAATGAAAAACATGCATCTCCAAAATTCAAATATTTTAGGAACACAAAAAAACACTTTTTCATATCATTAATCATACACAATAAATCCGAAATTCACAGTGTGATTTGTCAGCTTTTCATTACTCATTTATATGTTAACTGCTGTAGGGTAGATGGAGGTTTTTGCCCACATTCCATATATGATAAAGTAAAAAACGCAAAAAGTGGCGATACATGTTTTTCTTTGGACAGCGACGATATGTTGAAATGTGAAGCAACAGTCATATTGTTAGTAACATAATGGCCTTATTTCTCTGTGCTAAATGAAAGGGCGCCACACACTTACAGTAATCACATTAGCCTACTTTGAGACATATCCATGTGGTGATGCATAACAAAGGGGTTTTACATACAGTGGGGTGCAAAAGTCTGAGACCACACTGAAAATTTGGGATTTTTTTATTTTTCACTGTATGGCACTCTAAAACGCTTTGCCAAAACTGGATCAGTCGTATCCAAAGCACGATCAGGCAGACCAAAAGTGACTACATCATCAGAAGAGCAATACATAAAGCTTTGTTCACTGAGAGAGAGAACGACAACTTCATCACAGATACAGAATGTGCAGTAGCAGTCTCTAAACCACTTCTCAGGAAGGGAAACAAGGCTAAACGCTTGGCATGGGCTAAGACATAGCAGCATT
>JAOUQW010000019.1:16932805-16943624 GCA_028565825.1 Olivaichthys viedmensis | reverse complement strand
ATCAATTTCACTGTACTGTACTTGTATATGTGACAATAAAGGAGCTTTCTATTCTATTCTATTCTATTCTATTCTATTCTATTCTATTAGTAGCTGTAATTCAGAAACTCTGCTGGATTTTTCAGCAGGGGATGTAAAGGGCTTTTCATGCAACAGGTGAAAAATCTCTCTGCTTCCTCTATGAAGGTCAAAATGTTCCTGTTTAGCATAGTTCGCATGGTAACCATAGTGACACCAACGCTAGGCACAGCTAGCATTGTCCAATGTACCTATGCATACTGTCACGCGCCTGCGGGGACGAGCGCCACGTGCTCTACATGTGTTGATGTCTTGTTCCCTGTCACGTTGCCTCTTCCAGGAACGTCCTCTGATGACAGGTGAGGGAGAGAATGATGTGGAGGTGGAGGGCCCGGGCTGCGGGGCATCACAGATGTGCCTCTCTGATGGTGGCCATCTCCCCGACGGTGTTGAGGGGAACATAAAATTTGTTGGCCACGGCGTTAGATGGCCCTCTGGATTTTTTTCCTCTTTGCAGGGCTGAGGTTCTTGGTCTGAAATGACAAAAAGCAATAGATGCTGTTTTGAATAAACTTAAACTTATAAGACATGGTGCTGTTTTAACATTGTCATGCTTTTAAGATGAGTGTCAAGGATTAGAACTTACGTGGCTGACTATGGAGGTCCGGAGTTGGTGGCAGGTCCATGCGTGTCCACTCTGTTTGGAAGTGCTCTAGAAGTTTGCAGCATTGGTTGCCTGAGGAGTTATAAAAAAAAAAATAGTTTGAATGATTGTGCTGGATTTCGAGGAAGTCCAGGAACCACGAATACTCCTGAGAAGTCAGCAGCTGGGTGTGCCCATAAAACTTAAAGGGAAGTAATGTGCAACAACGACTAGGCTCAATTGTACCTAGGAGTAAAACTAGACTGGTGCGATGAGAAACAAATGACCTCGACCACGATGTTGTTGCCGCTGACCTCGGCCTCCTCCACTTCCCGGATGGTCATGTTGGTGATGAAGTACCCCGCTAGCAGGCCAAGATACTGGACCAGCTTCTCCTGCTCTTTGTCCTCTTTGAGCAGCCCTGTTTCAAAGCAATAAAACATTAATAAAAGAACAATTACAAACACTCGAGTGATTGTGTAAAAACTTGAGCCTAAGGAAGATTGACTTGGTTTTCTCAGGACGAGCCTGTAGGCCTGCTCGGGGAAGTCTGTTCAAAAACAGTAAATAAGTAGTAATTTGGACAGTGTATGCATACACTAGCCTGAGCAGACTGTCAAAACTAGAACTTACTCAATTCTGTCAGCTTTGATGTCGGCCATCCTCTTGTCAATCTCCAGATTTAGCCAATGTAGGTCCATGTCTTTCAGTGTGATTTTACTCGGAGGTAAGTTGGTCAAATATCTAAAGAATTTCCGGAGATTCAGCATGTTTATACAGATGGTGGTCAGCTGAAAACGTAAACGCACACACACAACCGTACACACAGGAGAGCAACAGGTTAGTTATGTGTAAAGACTGGTATGAGCCCTATTAATATTAAAAGTAAAACATGATTACCTACTCTCTCATGACAGCATGTCCCTTTAAAATTTTTAAATTGCTTTTCAGCAGCTGCCCCTCTCCCGAAAAGATCAGGAACCTCCTGATCTGGGTGACTGCTGTAAGGCCGTTCTTCTTCTTGGGCAGAGGGTTGGGTCCAACCGGAAACTCAAGGAATTCCCTGAGCATGACCTCTGGAATAAGGATTAGTAAATGCATTATCAGAAAATGTTTAGCTGTACCTGCTCTCAGCGTTGCATTAGCCCAAGAGAGCTGAAATGTAGGTTACGTTCTCTTTTCTCCATTTAGGGACAGACCCATTATAAATTGATAGGGTATCAAACTCTAACAAAATTTGGTAAACAAAGGTTTCATATGATGACATTATCTTGGGTCCCATTTAAGAGAAAAAATTAAATAACCAAGAAAAAACATACACTTCTTACTCAATAAGAAGGAATTATCCTATGGCTTAGTTACACCTCCCCTTGCCAGCCTCAATGGTATGTTCCACTCATATTTGTCGAAATAAAAACCTGGTTTCAAAATAAAAAGTTCAGTAAAAAATAAATAAATCTAGTGTAAAACAACTTTACACTGCTCTTAGCATCACATGCATAAATATCATGAACAACAATAACAAGAAAAGTCATGATCCGTCACTGTAGTAGTGATAAAATGAACAAACTGGCAGCATGAGCCTTCATTACAGTGATGATTTGCTCTGGAGGGCAAGAAAGCGAGAAATGGCCAGACGCAGAGCTTTTGCTGGATTATTTTTTTAAATTTTTTGCAGCAATCATTAGCACCTCTGTGCTGACAAAACTAATCCGCAAAGTGAAGTGTGAGCTGCCCGTTTTAATTACAGCCGCATGGCCACATTAAGCCTGTAAATGTAAATGTAGCCATTTGTAACTTTTATGCAACCTTGTTAGTTTCAGAAATTCAAATTCGGTTGTGTGTTCTCTCCATGTTTATGAGAAGATTCCTCATAACTGGTCCCCTGTTGTGACTTTGGAAGTCGAAATTATCTGATAACTTTAACTGAGTTCATGAGTTGCGATTAGGGCTGAATGCTGAATAATTTTTATATCAAAATCGCAATTTTAAAGAGCAATTTTCACATCGCTAGAGCTGCGATTTAAATTAGGCAATAGCCTGCATTATTAAGTGTCCTCTTAAGGTTTAGAAGGGAAAATTACACCCAATAGAAACGAGCACGTGAACTGCCTGTAGATGACCAATCAGAATCAGCCAATCACCGCGTATGATGTGCATGACAACGAAGCACATTTATTAACAAGCAGCTTCCCACTAGCAAAAAAGATGAGCACTTCATCGGAGCAAGCGAGTAAGGGCCTTGGTAAAGTGGACGAGTTGGTGCCAAAAAAAACCCAGCACCTTGTGTGTGTGGTAGTATTTTACGTTCATCAAAAGCAGGTTTTGCGGAACGTCTTGCTTATCATTTTGGTGCTCATGGTAACAGGTTAGAGCGTTCACACAGTCTGCGCGAGCTGCATGCAACTGAATCGTCGAGCAGCAAAATCCAGTGAAATAAACTATGAAAACCAATGAAAATTTAATAAAAACGCTAAAAAGCGAATTCTGTAATTTATATCTGTTATCAAATGAAATACTCGTTAAATATTTTGTGCTACGTTTTACGTAGGTCTGTAGGATTAAAACGATTCACATGTAAAAAAACAAAAACAAAACCGAGTATAAACAAATGCATGTGTTTTTAAGGTGATCTAATTTACCAAAATGGGCGAGAGCAGAGTAATTGTGGAGGTAGAGAAATATTCTGAATTATATGATGCTCAAAATTCTTATTAACTTTGTTACAAGCGGTGAAAGTTTCCCGCTGTACCGTTCCGCAGCCCAAAAGCTGCATGTGTGAATGGGGCAACGCGTGCAAGGTGTAGCAGTCATACCACGCGGCGGTAGTATGTGTAGATTCCCTCGAGCACATACTTCAACCAAGTCGCTATACCGGAAGTGTGTGCTTCGTGTAGGAAGAAAGTTGCACTTTATGTGGGGGAAAAAAACATTGATGTTACTATTAACTTTAAGTTTGTTATTTATTGTATGTATTTAATGGGTAAAAATAAAACTGAAAAAATGTGCTCGTTTCAGCGATTCTCTTGTTGTGCACTTTGTGGCAAAAGCCTTTGATGTTACTGTTAATTTTTCATAATTTTTATTACTTTTTAACTATTTTCATTGCTTTATCATGACACTAAGCAACTGTATTGTTGAACATTAAAGGTAAACAGTGGTACTAGTAGCAACTGCATTTCATCTGAGGAGCCTGACAACCTTTTCATGTCGGAACAAGTTTATAATTGTTTGGTAGATATGTAAAACACTAATACAGGACTGGAACTTAATTTATAGAAAATAATTGCAATTAGATATTTTCCCTAAATTGTTCAGCCCTACATGGAATATTTTGTTGTTTTGAAGCTCCTCTAAATGGTTTCAAATGGCAGAGCCCAAAATACATGTTTTATGGAGAAAAATCAACATAAATACTGCTTTAATACCCTTGTGTAAGTTTGTCTATTTGGATAAACTCTATATGAAAACCACCATGACTGGCTGCCATGCATCATTCACAAGAGAGCTTCTGCTGTTTTAAATGGATTTTATCAGTTTGTGCTCCTGGAAGCAGTTGTGCCAAATCTCACTGCCTCAGCTAAAGAACAGTTTAGTGTTCTACTGGAGCCACTTGACAGTTAATTGGGAAGCTGAATTAGGTTTGTTTGACACTAAACTGTGCTGTACCTTTTATGACTCAGAATAAACAAACACTAAGGGTTAGGGTTAGGAGCACTGTATAAATAAAATGAATTATAATTATTATTAAGCTCAGTCCTAGAGGAACCCTAATGTTACCAATGCCAGTATTCTATTCTCCTAGCACAATTCAGCCAGGTAATCAAGGGCTGCGATTGAGACAGAACTAGAGCTGTACAATTAATCGTATTTTGATCGTGATCACAATTTTCAGCATCCTTAATTAAGCATGATCAGCTGCGGTATTGGTGAGCTTAGCTAAAGTTAACCAAATTGTCCTACACAATTCTAGGGAGTAGAATCGACATAAATGGTGAAGCTATTAGTTTAACTTCTTTACCAAGTACAGAGGTGGTTGCTTGCAAATAGTGGAGTAGCATCAATACACTAATTTTCTTCATTTTCTTAATGTACACAATATACATGTACAGTATCTTATTAATTCACAAGTTTACAGCTCCAGGGTCTGGCCCCGAGTCGCGATTACTGTCTATGTGGAGTTTTGCAAATTCTCCCCGTGAACGTGTGAGTTTCCTCTAGTTACTCCGGTTTCCTCCCAAAAACACGTCATTAGGTGGATTGGCTACTCTAAATTACTTCTAGGTATGAATGAGAGTGTGTGTGTTTGTGTGTGCCCGCGCGACGTTATATGATGGGACTGTCCTCCCATGCAGGGTGTATTCCTGCCTTGCACCCAGTGGTCCCAGGACAGGCTTTGGATCTAAAACAAAACCCTGACCAGGATAAAATAGTTATTGAAGATTGATTGATTATATATATTAACAATTGACTAAAGATTAATATTGATATGAAATAAAAAATATATAAACCTAATTTTGTTCCAAAATTGGCTGAATAATCATGAAAATGAGATTTCAATATTGGGCAAAAGTATTGTGATTTATTATTTTATCTTGTGCAGCGCTAGACAAAACAAAAATCTAGTCTGGCTGAGCATCCTTATCCTCATCATTGGGACCGTAAAATTTAAACCAATCAGGAAAACAACAAATTCCTGTGCTTTCAATACAATATGTATAATAACAAATGCATTGAAACACAGGAAACAAATGGGCTCTAAGAACTTCCCCATACACTCACCCAGTTTATATGCTGACATCAGCTAAAAAAAAAAAAGGTGGCTTTTTAATAAAAAGAACTGCTTGACAGTCATCAAAAATAACTGCCTCCTCATCACCCCAAATACAAAAAAAGAACCTTCTGACATATTAACATGTTCACCCCAAACTTATCCATTTATTTTGGAAACATGGCCTGTGAAACAACACAAGTGTAACACTCAACCATCATATAACTGACTTTTCACATAAAAACCACTAGACTCTCCTAGATGTACAAAAACAAATTACATGGTGTATAAATATCATGGGCAAGCTTGACTGTGGCCTTCGCTCCCTGACATTTGCTGTACAATGTCCATTATACCTGCTTCTCATATGTCAAAAGAATCAAAGACATTATGGCAACTGCATTCAGCAAAATTAGTAAATGAAACACTTATGCCATACTTTAAAATTTAAGTAGTTCATATATACGGGCAAAAATAAGGGCAAAAGGCCTAAATATTTATATGAACTAAAGGACTGAAACATCATTTAAATTATCAAGATGTCAGAGCCTCAGCACTGTCCATTTCAGTGCCCTCTTACTGCGCTGTTGTTGTCATGAAGATGATCATGTTCATAAAATTAACAAAAAACAAAAAAAACATAAAATGATGGGGAACAAAATCACCACGGTTCTTCCACATTTCACATGAATGTGTATGGGTGTGTGTTTGTGTTTCAAATGACCACCACACCACATTGTCTGTACTGAACAAAGCTTTTGAATGACCAAGGATATCTGCACATGCAAAGGACGGCAGAAAAGTGGACAAAAAGCAGTCGCTCATGTAATAGCAAAAGGACGGAGGCACGCATGGGAGTGACAATGATTTTCTTTAGTGACACAATAACACAAAAAAAGTAAATGCACTTTAATTGCACACTCCATTATCCATGCCTCAGTTTCACCTTCTGGCTGTACAAGGGCCATTTTATTTGGTTTCATTATTCCAAACAAGAAAAACTAATAAAATTGCTCTGAATTGAATTGATGCTTTGCAGACAGACAGTCCTTAGAGTAAACAGGGCTGAAAAAGAAAACAAACAAAGAAACAAAGAAACAAAAAAAAAAACACTACTGCTGCCCACATCTGGCAGATGTTAAATACGGAATGTGCTAAATAGTGAGGAGGTTCTTGGCTTACCCGAATCATGGCTTGGTTGACACACTTTGTTGCAAAGTGGTCATTAAGAAATGTGTTTGTTGGTGGGTTGTATGTCCTGTAGAGAAAGTTCAGAATACCGAAATAAGGGCAAAAACTCCATACAGCAGAGCGCATGGGTAGGCCACCAGCAGCTGCTGGCCGTCCATTGCTAAAGCTGAGATGAAGATCTTCGAAGCCGAGAAGCTGCACCAGCCAATGATGGCGGCTGTTATGACGATACCCAGCAAGCCTCTGAAATACACGGAATGATGTCCGATTTATCACTCTGACAGCAGATAGAAAAAAAAGTCCCTCCACAGCAGCTTTCTTCATTAAACATATTTCCAGTATGCTGTGTAAGACACCATATCAAAGACACAGGGCTACTCACTGTAAGGAGAGCAGCACGCCGACGCTGGAGAGGAGAATCATGGGTAGCAGACAGTAACCCAGAACGCTGGCCACACAGCCGAACGAGACGCCAGTCATGCTCATGAGGTTCAGCAGGCAGTACATGCCCAGGCAACCAATGACACTAATGCCATACACGTAGCCAAACTGGATCTTACCCGTCTATACACATGAGAATGGGCAGAAAGATTTATTTCCAAAGACAACTCTAGTTCGAGTAGCTTGCCATAAAGCAAAATTCTAATACTGTTGCTACTTGGCTACGAATTCCTTGCAAAGGAGATATCTAATCTGTCTAAAAATAATAAGCCGTGTGACTAAGCAGACAAATAACTGTATAAAACCATGGAGGAATCACCCCACTGTCAAATGTAGTAAGCTTCCACTTGTCCCAGTGAAAGCCTTCAGTACTTGAGACATCTCCTAAATAAAAATAAGACTCTAGAGTCAACCGTGGCACTTACGAGCAGTAGCGTAGCCCCAAAGGCCAGGCAGAACACCATAGGACCAGCCAGATCTGTTTCGTTCATTATGCTGCCATCTGCTGCCTTCATAGGGTGCAGCACCGTTAGAGTCTTTTGCCAGATGTGGTCAAAGTTGATTCCCAACTCTGCAAGACGAAAGGAAAATTATGCAATGCCTACAATGCATCATGTACTGCAAGTCATATTCAAGTTCATATTTTTAAATATGACCCGAGCCCCATTTTTCATATGTCGCTTCACAAATCCAAGATAAGATGACACAGGCCAGATTTTCTAATCGTGAAAATTCCAAACTGGCTAATTAGGTTCTCCAAGTGCACCTGAGAACTTAATTATATAGACGGATTGAGTTGTTGAAGATAATTGCACGATCCCATGTTGAAAAGGGCAGACATATCGAGGCTCAAAACTTGGATCAGCAAGTCAACAATTGGCTAATGAGAATGGTACAGGGTACTGGAAAGGACACTAAAATGTTAAAAAAAAAAAATTCCCTTGTGCAAAATGTAGTAAAACGTGCACACAATTTAGTTTAATGTGGCAATGAGATACTAAAGTGAGGTTGCTCAACTCTATTTTAGCACGGTTTACAATTTGTGGGCTCTAAATTTGCTATTTGGACATTTTGAATATATAAAACTGTGCCTACGTTTTGGTTAATTTGTGCTCGTCTAAAGAAAATGTGAACATGATTTTAGTATTGATGCTGATCAACGGATTTAGATGATGCTGATAAGACCGTTGCCAGCTTTTCCTCTCTCCCTTGCAAACCGGGTGTGGCTTACCCTCTAGCAGTGGGGGCTCGTCCTCAAAGCTGCTGAAGGACTGTGAAGAAGCAGGTGTGAATGTAGGCGTGGGCTGATAGATCTGTCCTGTGTAAGGCTGCTGGGGTTGCATCATTGGGGGTCCCGAATAGCCCATCGGCTGGGAATAGTCATACTGACCATATGCCCTGGGTGCAAAAGACATCAGGGTCAATAAGTGCTTTACGGTAACAGGCATGCCCTGCATTCCAATAATGTTTTTAACACACCCTTATCGACCTCTCCTGCTCATTTCCCCTGAATGGCAGAAATTCCTCTCGCCATCTTAAGGGCCATTCTAAAACTTGATCAGCTCAAGTTTGAAAACGGTAATTAGTCAGGTGTCCCTTGGAAGCCTGAGGGATCAAGTCAACTGTCGATTCCAGGAGCAGATCCTACTCAGAAGGAATTGCAATTTTAATATAAAAAATAAAATAAAATAAAAAAAATTCAAATTTGGTTTCATGTGGCAAGCAACTTCATCCATAATTGACAGCTGGTAGAACTTCCTCATTCTGCTAACTAGCTGATAGAATGTAAAATCCCCAAGAAAACCGCTTTAACTACACTGGTCATGCTACCAAAGGACAAGTGTATTGCGACTGAAAAATCCACTCTTTGCTGGTTCCTCCTCCTCTTCTTCTGTAGCAAGCGGCCAGTCGTGCAGGATATGCAGGCATACGTGATCTACTACACAAGTTGAAATAATCATACCCAGTAGGACATAATAGGCATGAAAGAATAATTCAGCCTTTGCTTCTTTAGTTGATGCATTAGAGTCCAGACCTCATGTTTATATGGGGGCAGTGGTGGTGATCAGAAGGTTGAGGGTTCAAGCCTCAGCTCCGCCAAACTACCACTGTTGGGCCCTTGAGCGAGGCCCTTAACCCTCCCTGCTCCAGGGGCGCTGTATCATCTCTGACCCTGCGCTCTGACCCCAGCTTACCAACATGCTGGGATATGCAAAGAATCAATTTCACTGTGCTTGTACTTGTGACAATAAAAAAAGCTTTCTACATGTATGCCAGATCCCTAAAGTGTTGCTTACACCCTCTGCCTACTGCTTTAAAACGGAGTCCGATGTTTGTAAAGAATACGCCATATAAAGAAAGCATGTCGAACAACACTCAGCAGGCTTTTTCTCAGATCTGAAAACGAAGACGTACTTGTTGTATGGGTCCTCTGCATTGCCGTAGCCATATCCACCTTGGCTTTGGTCGTCCACACTATAAGGGGACTGGTAGAAGTCCGTCTTGAAGCTGTCAAACCCTGCCATTGCGAGCGGCCTAGTGAAAAAACAAAACCACAAGCAGACGCACGCGAGAATAAGAATTCATGGTTTACCTGTCTGCTTACCATGTGAAACTGAAACATGTAATAAAACATGCAGAGAAGAAACAGAGGTGAGGCAAGATGCCAAGTTCAACAACAAACAAACAAACAAACAAGCAAACAAACACCTCCGCAATAAGGAAGCTATGATAAAACTGAAATGACTGCTAAGACGCTAACTGCAGTCAGTCCGAGTGTCCGGCTGAGTTAGCTGAGTCTTAGCAGTCATTTCAGCTAGCTCGGGATGATTTTAATGGACGTCAAAACAAAAACCGAACATATAAATCACTCGAGCATTTTTATTATTTTATTATTATTTTTTTTACACGCTTTAAATGTTACCTTTAACAACTGGCGCACACACAGCAGCCTTCCCAACACAGTGCAGCACTGAAAAAAACACCCCCAACTCTGTTACTTACGTGTCAAGGCAGGAATGTTCGCTTCCGGGTCGCGCGGCTGTTGACGGAGCTAAATATGGCGGACCTAAAAAAAAATAAAATAAAAAGACTTTAAAGTAGCTTTCGCCCT
The DNA here is from genome assembly GCA_028565825.1 of Olivaichthys viedmensis. NCBI lineage: Eukaryota > Metazoa > Chordata > Actinopteri > Siluriformes > Diplomystidae > Olivaichthys > Olivaichthys viedmensis. The sequence continues at coordinate 16,933,448 of JAOUQW010000019.1, read as the reverse complement.
CTATAGGTGCGAGAGCGTTACTACAACACGGTCCTACTGTACGTACAGAGATGTGCGCTTTCCCTTTTTCCCTAACACGCCAAATTCCGCGTCGAATCGGACAAACCCGAGTGTTTTCATGTATTTGTATTTTTACATGTATGAAAACATGTTTTTTTAAATTGAATATATACATACTATATTGCACTCTGTTTTATTCAATAGGTTGTACGTGTGGAATGCATACATGCAATTTTAACCTTTTTAACGTTGTTTTGGTCATTGATCCAGTGTATTTTAGAAATCCTGAGACGTTGTCTAATCGTATAAGAATATGAACTGCAGGTCTCATGCTCACAGGAGACCATGTCGATTTCTTTGAGACAAAACAATTCGATCCTGGCTGCATCTGGTAATTCAATTCAATTCAATTCAATTCAATTCAATTTTATTTGTAGAGCGCTTTTAACAATGGGACATTGTCACAAAGCAGCTTTACAGAAATCTGGATGTAGATCTAGATCCCTAATGAGCAAGAACCAGAGGAGACGGTGGTGAAGGAAAAACTCCCTGAGACGACATGAGGGAGAAACCTTGAGAGGTACCAGACTCGAGAGGGAACCCATCCTCTTCTGGGTGACACCCGATAGTGAGATTATAAGTC
>JAOUQW010000019.1:16909102-16932705 GCA_028565825.1 Olivaichthys viedmensis | reverse complement strand
GGCAGTAACAGAAGGGTTTATGTAAGGAGACGAACAGAAGAGAGATTGATACCACAGTGGATCAAAACAACAGTGAATCATGCTGCTGGATTTTCAGTGTAGTCTCAGACTTTTGGACCTCACTGTATATATTAGGAAGAATGTGTAGGGAGATGGGCTACGGATTCAAAAGATTCAAAAGAGGTTGGAAGCAGTTATAAAGGCAAAGGGTGGGCATACAAGTTATTAGAGAATATTTATATAACATCAGAAAAGGATATACAAACTTTTGAACTGATATCATTTTGGGTTTTTTCCATTATTAATATCTCAACATACACAATCTGAACATTTTTGTTCTTTGTGATAATGAACATTTGTGAAAGCAAACTCACCAAATGTCTAAATGCTGCTAAAAATTAACTTTGTCTTCTTCATTTTGTCCTAAGGGTACGCAAACTTTTGCACTTGACTGTACACAACACACACTGACTACACAAAACAACAGGATGAACTGGATGGCATAATTAGGCAAAACTTAGCAGATTGAATGTGCAAATTGCATGCAATCATAAACCATCAGAATAATGTCTGGTGGACAAAATACGAAGTGTCGCCTCCTTCGACTGGTGCTTGTAGATATTGCTGAGGTCAAGTGCCTCTTGATTTGAAAGTCACTTGGGTTGATGGTCTCTACTCTCCCACCGAGAGCTCTGATTGACTGTTGTCTGGCATATCAGCAGGCACTGCATGCCATAAACTCTAAGGGCCTTATCAAGCCTGGAGACAAGCAAAGTGATGAGTGTGTGTAGGCCTGATTCTAGAAACTGTTTAGAAAATAACAGCCTGGGCTCTATTGTCTGAAGCTGGAGTACTGTGTTGATTGACACGCCGTTCCAGGTAGCCCGAGGAATAGCTGAGCTACACAGGGGGTTTCTAGAACCTTCTCCCTCCTCTGTCTCTTCTTCTCCACACCTCTTTCATAATCTCTGATGAGGATATGTTGATGCCGGAAAGGTGGGATGACAACTGAACCAAAGTGATCTCGAAAAAAAAAAAAGACACTGGCAACAGCTAAGAAGCATTTGGAGTTTTATGTGAGTTGAACTTATACTCACTCGCCTATGGCAGCTTCGGGTGGACCTGTGGAGATGTAAAAAAAAAAAAAATCAGACATTCTGTCACTTTTATGACAAAACCAAAATCAACTTGGGGGGGCAAATGAACAAAATAAGTTTGGGGTGTGTGATGTCATACATGACGTCATCATTCTGGGCCTCAGAATTTTGAAAGAGTGCATAGACTAGCTTATCCTCTAGACTTGCCAGAAACCTTATAAAAGACTTAAAAGGGAAGATCAGATGTTAATTGAAGACAGATATTGTGCAATTCTGTAAATACTGTAAAGTTATATAGTATGGCAACGTAATGGGAACTGTTGTCGGGCAGATTCTGCTTCTTGCCAGTGGAGAGATCGCACACTCTGTGCCAGTTCACATTATATGAACCTAACGATGAGTCATCATCTACAGCCTCAGCATGTGTGCATGTCTGTGAGCCTGCCATCAGCAGACCAAGGGTACGAAAGTTACAGCTATATGTCTTGCTATAATGTCCACAGATCCCAAAAATGTAATACTGCTGTGCATGCTTTTAGTCTGACACAGTTCTAGTACAAATTACTACTCAGGTTTTGTGTGTGTGTGTGTGTGTGAAGCCTTGTGAATTTGCCACAGGACGAGGTAAACACAATTACTGCTGTGTGTCAGTTAAAAAAACGTTTCCTATCAAACCTTTGTAAGTGTTATTTCTCTTCATTTCACACGCAGCATCACATCTCATTGCACATAATCATGTGTGCATGAACCATATCATTAATGCGTTTTTAGACAAAGCGCATAATGCGTAACCTACATAGTGCCTATAACACAGCCTAATAGCAGGCATTGGACATAAACAGGAATAGAGAGCACTGATTCAGACTCATTCATGTTTTTGATGTTGTTTTGTTTCTGTGCATGTGTGTGTGTGTGACAGGATGAGTCATACTGAAGCACTGCTCAGACTGCTGTCAAACTCTCCAGTGTTTCTCAAGAGCTAGTGGTCAGTATCTCCCCCAAGCCCCAAACACACACGTAGACATGCAGACATACACACGCTAAACAAATGCTGCTTTTAACTCTTTTCCATGAATCACCAGTTATTTGCACGGAGGTGATGCTTACTTCATGAGTGCTACAGTTCATAAAGACAGCAACACACACACACACGTCATGTCAATAAAGGCATCACAGCTCTCCTGCGGGAAACAATTCAACTAAATCTGAAGGTGAGTTGTAGAACAGAATTGTGAATTCGGCTGCTAAAGGCGTGTGCTTCCATGCGCATGTAAATTTTCGGAGCATTTGAATTCACTGGATTACCCTCTTGTGCAGTGATGAGGGCTTCATGGAAATCCCCATTCATAAAATGAGAGGACACTGCTGATCAGGCTGTGGTGCACGCTCACACACACACACACACACACACACACACACACACACGCTTACAAAACTATAAAGTCAGAGAGGTACACTCACCTCCAGCTGTGCTGGCTGCAGTGGAATTTCCACAACCCATCTCTCAGAATGGGTGCGATTGAACACTAGTCAGATTAATAAAGAGCTGAGAGAGAGGAAGAGGACAAAACAGGAGGGAGAGGCCAAGGATAAAATAAACTATAAAGGATAAAAAGAAGAAGGGACGGCGCAATGTGTGTGGAGGCAAAAAAGAAGAAGAAAATGACTGATGGGGAGGAGAGGACAGAGAAGGACGATGTGGCAGAGGATGCGTGCCTCCAAGCTGCTGCGACTCCTCCAATTCCCTCCAGTCTTAGAGAGATAGAGAGAGGGAGGGAGAGAGAGAGAAGGGGGGAGAGAGAAGGGGGGAGAGAGAAAGGGAGGGAGGGATGGGAAATGGAGCTGTAGGTAGAGAAGAGGTATTCCTCCACCTTGGCAAGGTTGCCCAGGTAACCGAGATTCACCCTGTGCGCGGTTGGAGTTGGATTTTAATAAGCCATAATTGTACAGAGACAGACGTTACATAAAAGAAGGCTTACAGCGTGTCCCTATTGAAAGATTAAACCATTTCAAATGACCACAAATCCCCCTGAAGATGCAATTAGAAGGATTTCACTTATTAGAAAAATGTCTAGCAAGACCCTGATTACGAGAAACCAATGATGTATTACAAAAAGTAGGCTATGTTGAAGAATATCAATAAAACTCAAGGCCCAAAACACAAGTGTGTGTGATACATACGTCAGACATAGGTCAACTTGACTTATTGATAAAACTGTTATATTGACAGATTTAACATCAGTAACCTAAACTGTAAAGGTTGCAGTCATTCTAAGCCCCATAGACTCACATACGCGCACACACACATAAATAAGTAATAAATGTCTCAGTATCTATGGAGTGGTAAAACAGCGTGATGCAGAGTGCTGATCTGATCACCAACCACAACTTTTATACGTTAATGAATAAAGTTTTATGGACAGGAGAGGGCAGGTCTTAGGTCAGCATTCTTGTTAAGTATTGTATAAATATGAACCCCCCACCGTTCACAATTGAGAGTAACACGCAGCCACACCCAGCTGTGTTTCTGAACTTTCGGGGGCCATAAATAAACCCCCCTTTAGAATCCCGACCCAAAACCCTCCACACCCAGACAACACTCTATTCCATTACCACCTTATTCCTACATCATTTTACTCTAATCCATTCCTAACAGTACACGTTTCTATCATTTCACACCATTTTATTCAACATCATCATAACCACGGGCGTCTCACAGTTCCAGGGTTCGATCCTGAGCTCGGGTTACTGTCCGTGCGAAGTTTTACATGTTCTCCCCGTGTCTGTGTGGGTTTCCTCCCACCTCCCAAAAGCATGCAGGTAGGTGGATTGGCTACTTGAAATTGCACCTAGCTGGAACGAGCGACTGTGACTTTATCACTACATCGGCAACAAGAGAAAGATACAAAATTGTTTGTCTTCACAGGTTGTTATAAGTGGGGGCCATTCATCAACATTGATGAGGCCGCATTCACGAGCTCGACATGCAAAACCTGAAGGTTTATGCTGACCTAGAAGCAGTACTTTATACATGAATCCTGAAAAACTAACTCCATGACCATTACAAAGCTGCTTTTAAAAAGCATTTCGATGCAGCTCATGGATTAACCGAGTTAACATCAATGAAGTCATTAAAACAAATTACACAACATGCAAGCTTAGTTTCCATTAATGTTTTACACAGACCGATGCGTTTACAGGGCATGTAGTGGGATAACCAGGCAATTAAAACTATAATGAGTTGAGGTCAATGTTAGTTTAGATATGTAAAGTCCACTTAGCCTATTTTTGGCTTTTTGCTTATATTTTCCCCATGTGTCCCTTGACATTTCTCCAATCACAGACACACTTATTAGATATAGAACTGAGTGGACACAGGCTACATTTTCCTTGTGTTTACGTGTATACCTGAAGACAGAAAGACAGCCAGCACATCTAATGTGAATCAAATCACGATTATTACTCCACCAAATGAACTGCGGAAACACAAGGTTAAGACCAAAAACATACTTTTAATACAATTGTTCTTCACCATCATAAACACATTTACCAGCATGAAGTAAACCATAGTGGCACATCTGTTTTCTTAACTGACACAAAACATAAATGGGATTTTGTACAAAAATCAGAGCGCTAGTCACACAATTTTTTTTTATTCAGCCACAATCACCACGCGCCCCGATTATTATTATTATTATTATTATTATTATTATTACTTTTAATTAAGGCACTTTCTGGTCCAGAAAGGCAGAAGAGAAGCTTCACACGCTCAGAAAAGTGATTGAGAATGTAATAGGAATCGGAAGGAGGGATGAAGAAAGAAGGGGGAAAAAAATGTACATCATGGAAATCCTTTGATATGTGTAGTGCATGGCATATTTGAGTCAGGGCACATAATCACAAATAAAATATAGTACCGTCAGTTATTAAGAAACAAAAAAATGAAGCTCATTGATGATGAGTTTAATAGTCAACTACTTTCACTCAGTCCTTAGGAACTCCAGATGAATTTTGGTTTTTATTGGGTCTGGTGCAGATGATAAAATAAAAAAAACCGTATCACTTTAAGAGAAACTTAAGCATAAACAGCACAAGAAATTTTGAAACTTTGGTAATCTCTAAAAACCTAAAACTCCACAGTTACAGTTTTGTGAATTGCACAGTTTTCACAATGGTCACAAAAAGGCTTTATTTCACTAAATTATAAATGTAAATCAGTAAACTAATCTATTTGGAATAAACCATCAGCGAGACAAATAACATTTAAACGTCCCCGATAAAATCAAAAGGCCAACATGTTCAAAATGTCTTCTTTAACTTTCAGGATGATACAAAACCTCTGTCTAGTTTGTCGTGTCTCTTGTGTTGGTGTCTCACAATACAAAAATGATTAATGTACCAAAAACAGTAAGGAAAGATATGTGCTGCAACACATGAATAAAAAGCAAAGGTGCTAAAAAACATAAAAATCTTGTTGCTGAAAATTGGCACTTAAAAGGTACGGTGAAAAGCACATCCATCAGCTGAATCAGAAACATAAAGAACTTAACTTTTAAGATTAAGAAATGTTTTTGCGGATGCAAGGTGAGAAGTGAAGGCTCACCGTCATCCCTCAGCTCAGAAGATAGCATTGTTTTGTGGCTATTTCTTAGATGTTGGGATCAGTGCGTGTTCAACCGTGTTACTTAAAAAGCAAAACGTCAAAACATGATACGATTAAGAGCACGTCTCGCTGTATAAAATAACCCACATGTGACGGCTCTTAGAGACTATATTAGCCTAACCCTGTGTTCGTGTGTGAGGACTGGGCAAAAGTGGACACGGCCATATGGAAATCAACACCACAAACAGATACCGTGGAAATATAACAGCAAGGCGCATTAGCCGTGAAGGCATAATTACGTGCAGACAGCAACGCTGAGCCATGAGACAATGGCAATGTAAATTCCACAGGAAGTGACCTCATGACCTTGCTTTAAAAACACTCAGAAGGAAACGTAGTGGCTATGAAACAGAAATGACAATAAATCCATTTTGTGTAAAAATATATACATATAATACTATTATTAAATTTCATCTGCACAGGAAAGAATAATCTGATTATTATGAGAGCTGAAAAACGGACGCCGAATATCATAGTGGTCGGTGAAAATCCGTAACGTATCCGTACCATAAAGAGTCAGGATTTCGCCCATCATAGTATTTTTACTGCGTCCCACAGCTCATTCAGGCCATACTGATCCCTCCGCACATTGAAGAAAAGAACCAAGCTAATGATGAAAATGTGAAAGGCTAACACAGGTCCTCTGTATCTTTTCGTTCAAAAAGGTCCTTTTATTCCTGGGACCCAGTGAGTTTTGTTGGCCTCTGTAGTGGCCTGGGAGACTCAACACTAAAGATCGGTGACTTTGTTCTCTAGTGCTGCTGCGATCTGCTGCAGTCGGAGAGTGAGCTGCTTACTCTGAGCCGCGGGGTCGTCCTCCAGTGACGAGATGATCTGTGGAGATAAAGCGGAAAGGGAGAGTAGGGAGAGACGATTATTAACGTGTTGTTCTACAGTAAAAGCTTATCCTGATTGGGTGAAATATTAGTCAGGCCAATAAAGCTATTTTGAATATAATTGAAGTGAGAAACCTACTCCATCGTAGTATTTGCTGGCATACTGATAGAGCTGGTGCAAGGCGACCTGGGTGTTCAACTTGTCTGTGTGGGACTGAGCAAACATAATGGGTTATTTTGCAAGTGCCAGACCAGCACCAGGCTCTCTGCAATATGGACACAGAGTCTTATACACTTACACACACACGCACGCGCGCACACACACACACTCACCCGTGAGACCTCAGCCAGGTGTGTGTTCATGTCTTGGTCACTGACTGGCACCATCTGACGGATGCCTTTATAATAACTGCAGAGTGAACGGATGGAAGAATAGATAGACAGACAGACAAGCAGGCAGACAGACAGACGTATATTGACAGACAGATGAGACATACAGAGAGATGCTTTATGAAACTTCAGGTCTATCAGCAAGTTATTCACAACACAATAAAAATGTTTTAAAAAATCAGGAAATAGGAACTCACTCTTCGACCATCTTCTTATATGTAGGAATTTCTTTTGCATAGAGAAGTTTGTTGCTTGGGGACTCCTAAGAGAAAACGAAAAAAAGAAAAAAAAGAGGAAGTGAGAGAAGAAAGAAAGAGAGATAAGGTAGACAGCACACAGAGGGCTAATGGGATACATTCCCTTGCATAGAAATCAATACATGCTGTTGTTCAGGTACACTTCCCAGAATGCTTCTACCTGTTGCGGACACTCACCGGGGTCAGCTTGTGCTCGGTCTTGGTGCAGGCGTCCATGAAGGTCTGGGCGATAACGGACAGCGAGGCATCCACCACCTCGGTTACGTGCACGTCGAAGGTGAAGTGAGGGTTCTTCAGGATGTTCACCCAGAACCGCAGAGGTAAACTGCAGAGACATACAGAGACAAAGCGCCACATATATTACACTTTTCTTTCTTTAGTTCTCTTTATACATCCAACGGCTCTACACTGCGCAGTGGTGGTCCAGCGGTTAAGGCTCTGGGCTACTTTTATTCGAGTTCAAAATCCCGTTTCCGCCAAGCTTCCACTGTTGGGTCCTTGAGCAAGACCCCTAACCTTCAACTGCTCAGCTGCATTGCAAGTCGCTTTGGATAAAAACGTCTGCCAAATGAGTAAATGTAACTCGTGTGCTGAATCATTGATTTTGTCCACCTCTCTTTCTACTTTCTCAATACAATCTCTCTCCATCAAAACCAAAGAACCCCCCCCCCCCCCCCCAAAAAAAAACACTCAATCTGTCTCTCTCACACTCTGCTCACTGAGAAACACTAATGAGCACCATTTCACATCTGCTCAAAGTCAGAGGTACATTTTTAATGAGTTTAACTAGCTGACCTGAATTTATACTGTGTTATTGCCAAGTTGGAGCAAATCCCCCTAGTCAGTGCTGTACAGTGTGACAATATTGTCACATGTGCTAGGACTACTTCATCCTGTGCTAATACAAAAACGTCACAGTCGCAAAACAAACTGTGTGATGTACATATCTTAATTCGTTAACATCTGTGCTAATGATTATTGTAGTCAAATTGTTCTTCATGAACTGTACTCTCTACTTGGTGTGTGTAAAAGGCTTCAAGAAGAAAAACAGACTATGAAGCCATTCTGAAGCCAGTGAGTCGTGTCTAGATCAAGAATTTTCTGTGCCTCATGAATCAGATTTTTTTTAAAGTCCATAATAGCTCTGGTATTAAATGTCTTAAGCATCATGTCTTAAGACTGAGAATTGATATTTTGCTCTTGGTGTCAGGAGGCAGGCAAGAACGTATCTGGCAACAATCCCTACATGACAAAGTAAATAAATAAATACATTCTGAAATGATTTAATTGACCAGTTATTTGTGCATTTCACAACATTAAAAGTATCATTTTCCATTCTGTCACTGTTTTTTCAGTTATAATTACTGTGAAAAACATTGCATAATTTGTTTGTATCATTTAATCTTTTTATCTCAGTGCTACAATATTAGAATTTGTGCCACAATACTTGCAACCTTTCTAGCACCAGTGCTACCTGCACAAAAAGTTAGCGTACCCTAGTACAACATATCTTCTTGTCCCATCCACACAAACCACATTAACAATTATTTCCCTTTTGTTCTGGGACCTCACCGAGAACCCTATTTAACCGACTGCACCTGATTCCACATGGAGGTAGAACAGAGGAGCGTGAGAAAAGTGTACACTTTGGTAAGCTGACGCAGTCTTCGCCTGTCAATCTTGCCGGCCTCACTGGCACGGCATGGCATAAAGATTTCATCCTGACTCAACAGAGTCTGAATACTTAAACCTAGGTTTGGTTCAGGCCAGGGAACCTCCACACACGGCTGCTCACACCTAAGCCGCCATAAGGCTGGGTTTCAGAGAGACTGGGCAAGATTTGAGGAGGAGCTTTTTTGGGCTCGAGCTGCCAGGAAACTGAGTACTGGCCGTTAAGAGGATCAGAGAGGAAGGGAGTGTGATGTTTTGAACAGCAGTTATTTTTAAGGCGAGAAAATGAGCGTGAGTGGAATGCTGGGAGTGTTGTGGAGTCATAACTCTGTCGATTTTCGGTCAGTGTGACATTGGGAATGCTGTTGTATGGACCTGTTGGTCTTCCATATGTGGATGGTCTCCTCGTCCACGTTGTCATGCTTGTGTGCTTGTTCATCTAAGAAGTCGAAGAAGTACTTGACAGCCGGAGGAACCGCGGCCCCCGAACACAACACGCTGCGGAAGAAATCATCGACAAACTGCTGCAGCGTGCCCTGTAACACACACGCACACAAGGAAACATGTTTCAATCTTCACACGCTGCTTTCAGCAGTCTGATTCACTCCCTCACAGGCTATGGGACTTTACAATTTTGCGCAATTACTACGGGAAGGAATGTTGAGTACACCTTTTGTTCCATTATATGCAGTACTTACATTATCATTTCAATAATTTTGTTAATTTCGATTACACTGATTCCATATTACCATTTGTTGTCCATTACCATGATTGTAAATATCAGAGAACAATATAAATTCCTACACTGCCTTAACTAATAACTACATCCCAGATGTCCTTAAATCACCTCAACGCACTAATCAGGCTATTGCATGTTTACCTTCATGGACAGCAGCCTGGTCAGGTAGATCTCGGTGATTGTTTTAATGGGGGCCTTGTCCTTCATGCTGCCCCTCTTGGACTTCACTTCATCCAACTCATCTGCTGGCCGCACCAGGTGGAACACTTTATCATCCTCCAGCAGAGCACTTCCTGTAAAACAAAGCAGAACGTGTTTATTACGGATCATGCATGCAAATCACATGTATATGGTGGCCTGTGCATACTGAACTAATTACATACTGTATATAAGACCGCATACTATTAATAATTACACTTTAGTGTACTAAAGTACTTAAGTACTAATCACATGCTTATAAATGCATAAACATACCAGTCATATGCCCATGACTGCTTCAAAACACAAAAATCACTCACAGTATCAATTCATGCAAGCCTTTCATATAGTGAGAATGCGAGAGGCAGCTTTAATTCCTTCAAAAAAAAAAAAAAAAAACGAATGCAGCTATACTGCTGAACAGTGAGCTTATTAAGAATTGCAAACACGGAGAGATGAGTGTACTGGGTGCATGGCCACTGAAATGATAATTGACTTTCTCTTTCTCCCGTATTTCTAGTCATGTCTCTTACCCGGCGATGATCTTTGAAACAAGATCTGAACAGGATGCATTCAAATCAGTTTATAGAAGACTATAAAATCATTACACTGTCACGATTCAAATGTTTTAGAGGGCTCATGTCCCATTATGCTTTTAAAGAACTGAATTCTTAACAAGAATCGCACATACAGCAATTCACTTAATCCTAACTGAACCAATCGCATGACTCCCTATGACTCACACAGGACACAGTCATAGGTAACGCCCACTGACAGCTTTATAAACAATACCCTCTATAAACAATAACTCCACATCAACCAAGACACTTCATACACAGCACAAAGTTATCATTAAAAAGAAAATTAGACTGAAATCCAGTTGCTTCCTGGAACCAGCAGATCTCAGTAGCTAACAGAAAAAACAACTGAACATGGGAAAACATAACTGTCTATTATTGCAATGTGTGATTTGGTTGTGTGTGCTCCCTTTTGTTTTGTTAAAAAATAAAATAAAATAAATTAAATCAGCACTTCAGTTGAAATAACCCAAACCATAAAAACACCAGTGTTGGCCTTACTTCCCACCTTGCTCTCTACTCAGCAACAAAAATCTGCTAATTACTACTACACAGCATGAATAGAAACCATTCCCATTATCCAAAACCTACTAAAAATCTACTGTCTTCTAATTCCTGGTTAACCATTAGGAACCTTCACTCTGGTGTCTCTCCCTCATTTGGGTTAAAAATCTTACCTTTCAAAATGCATCTCAGCAAGGATTACTATCAGGATTACAAGTTGGATTTGAAGTGTTTGCTACACCGGCTACTGCTCTTTCCATGCACCTGGCTCCCAGCCCCCAATCAATCTCATGCTCAGTTGAACACCTTAACTAAATACCGCTTTTCAGAATGAACCTCCTCACCCTATACTGCTGTACTTGTGGACCCTCGACACCTTTGTCCCGCTACACAGGGACGTGTCTCGCATACCCCTACCGTTGCATCTCAGAGTGCTAATCCAACCTAATTTTTCTTTTAAAAAAATGTATCTTTTCAACTTTGTTTCCTCACATGATTATTTATTTATTTTTATTTATTTTACATCCACCATGCGGATCAGCGCGAGTCATGACGCAAAATGCACATGTGCTAAATGTCTGCAGAGGCTGTGATTGTGAAAGTAATCAGATTCAAAGGTTCACATGGTGATTATTCTTCCATTTAATCAATCATTAAATTGATTATTTGCCTCTCAATCGGATAGAAATGTAATTCGGATTTGACCTCAGTTGATTTTCTGTATTGATTTGGGTGAATACATGAAATATGACAGTGTTTTATTCCGATCGAGTTGGATTATGAACAGATTATTCGGTGTCATGTAAATGTATCTTATGAGTTTGAAACTGTACTTTGTATAACAGTTTTTTTTTTTTTTTTTACATGTCAAATACATAATATTGTTATTTGTGCGTTGAAAATCAAACCCACTTTCTTCTTGACTCTCCTGGTTCTGGTCGAAAGACTGTTGAGTGTGCAGAACTCTGGACAGAACGAGCGTGGCGCTGTCTCTCACCTGAAAAAACAAACCATCATATAACCATCAATATTAATGGTAAATGACACAGTAATACTGAAAGCACCTGAATGACAAAGCCCCACATTTCAGAAGGGTTAGGCCACAGTGTTTTCCAGGCTTAGTCCTGGAGTAACCCTGTACTGCACAAATGAGTGATTTCCCTGCTTTCAACTACCAAACAACTTGTTTATTAGCTTCTATGTTTTGTCAGTTAGAGACCTCTATACAAGTGTGGTGCAGGGGTACTTCCGGACGAGAAACAGGAAACACTGGACGGAGTACAGCGTTCAGAAAAAAGTTCTAAATGCTGTTGATAGTTGAGTTACGAACCACTTATATTTCCTATCAATTACTTCACAGAACAGTTTTAAGTTAGCACTCACATTGTAATGTGCCAAAGTGTTGAGACGTTTCCACCTGCCCTCCTTTTGTGACGTTAAGTCCAAATCAGACAAAATCTGCCCTGTTGAGCCAGGACGCCACTCTGGGGAAGAAAGAGAAAATATGGAATAGAATAGAATGCTATTTTATTGTCTCACATACATATACAAGTACAGTGAAATTCATTCTTCGCATATCCCAGCAGCATGTTGGTAAGCTGGGGTCAGAGCGCAGGGTCAGCCATGATACAGCTCCCCTGGAACAGGGAGGGTTAAGGGCCTTGCTCAAGGGCCCAACAGTGGCAGCTTGGCGGTGCTGAGGCTTGAACCCACAATCTTCTGATCAATAGCCCAGTGCCCTAACCACTGAGCCACCATTGCCACGCTTGGCATCTTCTCAACCAGCTGCATGAGGGAGCTTAACCCAGGAGGCTTTTCCCAAATAGGCCAATCACTTATTGTTTGCTTCAGCTAAGTAAAACTATGTGTTTGGGGAAACAATTTAATTGTAAGTAAAAACTACTTGTTTTAAGTAAAGTATTCAGAAATAAATTTATACACGGGCAGTAACATCATTATTTACATTTGTCTTAGAAACAAATTTCAACTATAAGACTTTAAGTGTCTAAAATGTCTTTAAGACAAGGAAAAATATATATTCAATCTAGTGTGTCCAAACATTTGACTGGTACTGTATGTAGGTGTATCAGGAGGAATACATTTTTTCTTACTCTTACTGGTGTGCCCACACTGTGTGTTCTTGTTTGATTGAGGCCAGGCACCAATACTGCTGCTAAAATCCCACTGCAATGGTTGAAAAGGGTAAAAAAGGCATTGCAATAAGTCAGTTTATCAGGGGCTGGAACTAAATGACTGTGAGAAGAAAACAAAAACAAGGCTGACACTGATAGCAGCAAATTCCCATGGAGGTTAGATTGAACATGGCACCTCCCTATGCTCAAGTCAAGCTGATGCTTTCCTCTGCGCAACAAGCCTGAAGAATCAGGTTCACATCATTTATATAAGAAAAAATTCCTAGCATGCAACTAGAAGTTCTAAAATAATCCATGTTTTCAAAAGCTCGTTCAGATTTGTGATAGACAGGTTGAAATATATTGATACTTGAAGTCACAGGCAGGACTGTATGTTTAAGAGGGATTGGTGATGGAATTAAAATGACCTCAACTACATCAACAAAAATAATGAATAGGATATTGGTTTATCTATCACATTAGCTGACCATAAATTAAAATTTTAAGTTATTTATAACATCTTTCTGTGGTGGACAAACATATTTGACTTAAAACGGAAAAGACGCAATACTTGACTTTTGTCTTCTTTTGCCACGTTTGAAACATATTTTGTTATTCTTCATATTGTTACACAGCATAGTCTGCCAGATCTAAATGCTCCATAACATTGTGCCTTACATACCAGGTGCTGTTGTGATTGTTATTAGTCCTTTATGGGTCATAAATGAACACCAGGCAGGAGTATGCATGCTCTTTTTTAATTTCTGCCCAATGCGGCATTGTTCCAGCATTAACAAAGCATGCAATAATGTACCACTGGCCTATTTAAATAGATAGAAAAAGAGATGTAGATGAGCTACATCTTTGTCAGATGCAAGGACAAGCTCTGAAATTTCTTTCTTCTGCCAGTGCCACTTACTTCAGCTGGGCAAGCCTCAGCTAGACCCCTTAATGCACAACAGGGTTTTGAGCACAGGCTGATGCTCTCATGGGAGTCTCGTTATGTCTGTGTGTGCGTGCGCGTGTGTGTAGTTTCCATCTACGGTGGGGCAGGTCTGGGAAATATGGTGATAATGCAACACAAACTGTTGGGGGTAAAAGAAAACTTGAGACATGCTACTACATGGCAGATTGATATGATGAAATGGTTGCAAAAGCAGTGGCAACCTGGCTGTCCCTGAATGGAGTAATTCTATTGAAAGTCATTATATGAAGCAAATCCATAAATATAAATGATACATAAACAAATACTAGCACTAGATAAATAAATTCCACAACCAAAAGACAGCAGCTGTAAAGTTAATTATGCATTTATCTAAAATAAATAAATGATATGCCCCGATCACATGCATTTTTAATCTACATAATTATATATAAGGTATGTTGAAATAAGTCATGATGAAATAATGATGCCCTACATCTACAAAGAAAGTGACCATTTTGAAATCTCTTTAATGTATCTGACAAGTGATAAATCAACAGAGGAAAATATGGTGCAGATATGTCAACACAGGGTACGGTGATAATTTTATAATGTTCACATTTGATTAAGTTGTCACTTGTCTCAATTACTGTTCACAAGATATCTGTTCATCTAATGAGATATAAACATTCTTGAAAACTCTTACCTAGAGGAAGATTGCTGATTGCTGGTTTCTGATGCCAATTTTGTGCACATGCTGAACACTTGCCAAGTGGCATGCAATCCATTTGCCAAAACCTATTTATCCAGGTTGCCAGCAGTCTCACTGTGTTTCTGCTATATTCCAGACTAGATGTGCACTGAGGTAATGGTCTTGTTTCTTAAAATAACAGTTGTTTTCAAGCTCCTGAACTTGCTCAACTGGCACAATGATGAGGTAAGGTCATGGAGGTCACACAGGCAATTTTCAAAATGCACAGCAGAACCAATAGCTAAAGATGTTTTTAACACTCCATGCATTCTTTTTTTCCTGCTCCTTTCCTTTTATTCCATCTCGGCCTCCCTTTGTGTGCTATTTACTGAAGACTGATGTAAGCTAGTCTTTTTTAACTTGTAAGACTATATCATTCATAGTTTAAATAACTAGTGCTTGCAACTTAGTCTTGCAGCACTTGGATCACTGTAAGCTCCTTTAACAACTCTGTGCTTGGATTGGATTCTGCCTTACTTGTAAGTTACTTTGGATAAATGTGTCTGCCAAATGAATATGTGTACAAAGTAATTGTCTTTTACTTTAAACTCCATTGAACAATATGGCATTTAGACAAATGCGTCTTGTGGAAACACCTCTGACAAGCATACAGAGGAAGTTTTAGAATCTTGAAATACAGTTCTTCAGTTTATATGGCGTGTACATTACGTGTATGATTTGTCTTAATTTGCAACTGATCCAGAATGCAGTTGCCTGACTTATCCTCAATCTTTCAAAGTTTAATAATGTTGCTTTGCTGCTGCTCTCCCTCCACTGGCTTCCTGTAGCTGCCCGGATTAGATTTAAAGTCCTGATGCTTGCCTACGAAGTCAACACACTCACAAGTACAGCTTTGCTGGTGTCCAGTTTGGTGGAATGAACTTCCTCAGCTGTTCGAACAGCTGAGTCCCTTGCTGTCATTAAACACAGACTGAAGACTGTCTCTTTAATAGGCATCTGAACAAACATTAATCATGCACATTAAAAAAAATTATTACTTATTTATGGCCAGTTTATTAGGTACACCTATCTTGTACCTTCATTCACTGGCCATTTTAGCAAGTGAACCTACACTAAGTGCAATTTGTAGGCATACAGTTACTGACTGTAACCCATCTTTTTCTATGTACAAATTGTCAGCTCCCCTCTACCCGTCCATCGGTGGAAAGGGACCACCATAGAGCCACCACTGATCCGATTTTTTTTGCATGGTGGGCCATTCTCAGCACAGCAGTAACACTGACATGGTAGTGTGTGTTGCGCTAGTATGGGTGTATTAGGTACAGCAGTGTTGCAGTGGTTTAGAATAGTCCAACCAACAGCATTGTTGGGGTCAGAAACTGACACTGACGAAGGTCTAGAGGACTATTAACACAAATTGTGCACGGAAAAAGATGAGCTTTAATCTCTAACTATAAACCTACAAGGTGGACTAACAAGAAAGGTGTGTCTAATAAAGTGCCACTAAGTGTACACAGGGTTTAAAAGCCCAACAATGATCATTTTATTATTTTATGTATCCAGATACAAACATGAATCATGTACTTTAGTTACTTGGCTCGGTTTAATTTGGAAAAACCTGTCTATTATTACATGCTAGTTCTAATTGTTAGTTTTTAAGTCTAATGAGGTTTGAATTTAAGCTATGTTTGCTGCTCTTCTCAATGCTGCCTTTCTTTTTTCAGGTACTCTGGCCCAGATGTACAGCTGGATATTTCTGTGCAATAGTAAATCAAACAAACTCTCATCTGACGAGTCATTTATGTCATGTCAGAGTATTTCATGCTCTCCACTGTAATGCTGATCTCGCTAAATTAAAAGACTACGTTGTTTTCTGTATCATTAACCTCTGGCTTCTTTGGTATTAGCTAGTGTGGCGACGAGCAAAAATAAATAAATAAACAAATGAATAAATAAATGAATACATACCTGAATAAATGAACGAAACAGCCTCATATGCCCCAAAGCAGTTGTAGTTCTTGTAGACATGTGTACAACAGATATATTGATGGCAAAATTCTTTATTTTGGTTGGAGTGTCCTAATAAGGTCCAGAAACCTACCAATGAAACATTATCGAAGATCAATACAAATAGATACAGTAAATACATTTTAGCCATACAAGAAAGTTAACCCTTCAACAGTGACCATCTCATTTAAAGCAGTAGTTGCCCAGTTATGGTCCTGGAGTTACCCTGCACTGCACATTTTAGTGTTTACCCTACTCCCAACACAACCCACCTGATTTGGTTAGAATGGATGCATTGGAGCAGGAAAACACTAAAATGTATATACAAGTGCATGAGGTGCTTTACGACCAGAATTTGGAAACACTGCTCCACTCCATAGCAACGGGATCAGCTCCTGTGAGGTAGAAGCATGCATGTAATCATGATTACAGCTCTGGCCTACTTACAAATTAATGCACACTCTGAGGAAGTAGCAGTTTGTGGGAAAGAAGAAGATGGCACAAATATGGGGAGTTCCGTTCGTGGTAAAAGCGGTAATGCTTTCTACCTCTAAATGAGCTTTTGTAAAGGCTACCAATACCCAGTGGGTGTTACAGCGCCGCTGTCCGTGGTGCTGAAATGTAAAAGGGTTTGATTCGGCATCACATGGAGCCAAAACATTCACTGCAAAAGAAAAACCGACTCAAACCCGTGAAACGGCATATGTAAACCGAGAGCCTAAACGAGTGTATTATAACCCGAAATGCAAAGTCCTAATATAGAAACACAAAACAAGAAAAAAAGAAAAACTATTAACGCCACTAAAGAGGATCCCACGCGGCGATTACAGCGCAACGCCCGTCCGCGTGCATGCTCCTTTAAGATGATGTAATTCTTCATAAGCCATTATGTTTTGTCTCCCTCCTGAACCGCTGAGGCAACATCAGCTGAGGCTTCTTTTTTTTTCCCTTTCCTTTTTTTTTCCTTTTCTATTTTTGTGTTTTTTTTAAAGACCGGCACCACCCTGAGCGGTGAAAGGGAGCTCGAGGCGCGCTCTCGCGCTTCTCTACTGAAAGCGGACGAACGCCTCTTTGTGGAAAAGAGAGAGAGAAGGAAAAAAAAAAAAAACAGTTCGGCAAAACAGCTACGCGAATCCATTTGAAGCACAATGTCGGACAGAGCAGGGGTCCAAGAGCCCATCTTCTTTTGCCCCTAACAAATAACACACCGTGAGTAGACTGTACCGTTTTTAAGTTACATTGCCGGGCTGTTTTCTACCTTAGAACGTCGCCAAGGTTGGTTTTCGGGTCGGTTCGTCCGTCTAAAGTTGGATACACGTCGACGGTTTCAACTTCTTAAGTCGTTGGTGGGCTTAATTATTATTATTATAAAATTTTTTTTTTTTTGAGCTTTCCTTATAAACAGCACAACGCTGCCTTTTTGCATTTACTGAGTGAAACATTCCGTTATTTCGCCTCTGAAAATCAGAAACAGAGTCGCAACATCTTCCGTCGGTGAATCTCGCCTTGGCCGTTTGCTGAAGCTCGCTCTTTTCTGAGGCGAGGCTTTCCATCGGCAGTGGTCATATAGGTTTGTTTTTTTTCTTCTCCCGGATATATTGAGTTTAAATTTATTTTATTTTTTTTACATGCACATTCACAATTGTTTTTTTTGTTTTTTTTGGGTGTGAGGACAGACATTTTCCTCAAAGCTAAGCACTTTCGGGATGTCAAGCAATTTTCTGGCGAAGACGTTTACATTTGAGCATCGCACCGAAGACTGAATTAGTGTGACATTATTGATACATGCGTTGGAAGAAACTTTTTTTCTTCTTCTTCTCAGCTCCGACTATCTTCTTGCCTTCCACTACCTACGGATAGGTGATTAGTATTTATTTATTTATTTATTTATTTATTTATTTATTTATTTATTAGGCCTTCCCTGATGACCGAAACGATGGCTTTGAGCGGGAACTGTAGGACTCAGCCCGCGACCAAAGAGCCAACATGCGCCCCGAACTGCTTTCCAGACGTTCTTGAGCTCAATGTAGGCGGCCAGGTGTACTACACGCGCCACGCCACGCTTGTGAGCCAGCCCGGCTCCATACTGGGCAAAATATTCGCGCCCAAAAGCAACGCGTTGCCCGATCTTGCGCGAGACCCCAAGGGCCGTTACTTCATCGACCGCGACGGCTTCCTGTTCCGCTACGTGCTGGACTTCCTCAGGGACAGGCAAGTGGTGCTGCCCGAGCACTTCCCAGAAAAAGCTAGACTGAGGAAAGAGGCGGAATATTTCCAGCTGCCCGACCTCGTTAAATTATTAACGCCCGAAGAGGTGAAGCCCAGTCCAGACGAGTGCGGCCACAGCGACCACGAGGACGGCTCGTTGGGAAGCGACCAGCGCGCGTGCCCGCCGCCGTCGCTCGTGCCTGCCGACCGGAAGAGCGGCTTCCTCACGGTGGCCTACCGAGGCTCGTGCACAGCGGGCCGCGAGAGCCAAGCGGATGCCAAGTTCAGGCGCGTGCCCAGGATCATGGTGTGCGGTCGGATTGCGCTGGCCAAAGAGGTCTTCGGAGAGACGCTGAATGAGAGCCGCGACCCGGACCGCACGCCCGAGCGCTACACGTCGCGCTTTTACCTCAAATTCAAGCAGCTAGAGCGCGCCTTCGACATGCTCTCCGAGTGCGGATTCCACATGGTGGCGTGCAACTCGTCGCTCACGGCCTCCGTCGTCAACCAGCACGCCGACGACAAGATGTGTCCCAGTTATACGGAATACGTTTTTTACCGTAAGTTAAAGTTACCCTAGTGGCTATTTTGAACTCGCTGATGTGCTACTTAGTGGATAAGAAATAAAAGTTAAGAAGAAATCTCCTCCAACGTCCTACCGCAAATCCACCGCTAGAAGGCACGCTCGGCTTGCAATGCATCTCGTGCACTGGTGGAGCTTTGGTTTTCCAGATGGCATAAAACGCAATCGGATACCTAACCGTTATATAATCTAGGTAAATATTTAAATGCCAAATTGATTCTATTACAATACAAAACATTTCGACGGTTATGCATTTGGATACTGTGTATGGATGTGTAAAAGAGCAAGCAGTAGGTTTATCTATCAATCAATCTATATATCTAATATCGATCTATCCTGAATACATGGCTGTGCTTGTCTTCACAAATTAAATGATGTGCATATAGGATATATATTGCCCCAGTTGGCATGCAGTTTTATATCAGTATTATAGAGAGAAGGAATCCTCTTATCTCATTTACCATTTTTCCCTATATATACTCCTGACAGTGTCGGAGTCAGAGCCTCGATTGTGCACACAGACCCAGAAAATTACATAAGGAGGTTTACCTGCAAAGTGAAACTCATTCCATCTAAAATAAGCCACCTTTTTCCCTTGCTTTATCTCAATCCTCCATCTTAGGGAAGTGGTGAAGGATGATGGCTTTTGTAATGGCTCTCATAATATTTTATGGTGCAAAAACACTCCGTCCACTCTGCTCCACGAGTAGCTAATGCAATGCTGTTTCCGTTGTGGCCCTGCCACAAGGTAAAATGGAGGAAGCTCATAATGGGACCTATACTGGGCCCATTAACGAAATTACAGTCATCATCCTCCAGAGGTTTTCAAGTTTCATATGATGATTCCGTCCACTTCTAAAATTTGTTACCTCACATGTTCATTATAGCAGTCTATGTACCATCATTCCCAACTTTGGATACTGTAAGAGTGGTACACCTGACACACACATGTATACACAACAAGAAGTTGCGCTATCCTTACACTGATGTAGGAATTGTCCAAAAATTCTATAAAGTGGTTAAGTGGACTGTACTGACATCATACAAACCCTAGTACGCTCTAGTGACCCTAATACCTTGTCTGCTATTTCTTATTTATGACATATTATCTCAGAGGCTCTTGTGTGTTGTTTGGATCCCAGCCTGCTGGTGTGGATTATGATTATGGGGATTCCTCCTGTCTGCAAATACTGTGACCCAAGCTATGGATTCATGGAAATGTCTTCGTAAAAGAAACTTTACACATGCATCCTACTGGCTCTGGCTCCCAACTGTTCCCAACCTTCTCGCAAGGCAGAAGAGAAAGAGTATATATTATGGCCCGATCGATATGAAAACTTTCTCACTAACACTGATATCGATTTTAACGAGCTAACAATTCAAATAGACAGATTTTTGTGGTCAAAACTTAAGCAGACACTAACAGTTTTAGGTAAACTGGACTTGTGACAGTGATGAAACTTGAAATAAACCTCAAAAACAGCAATATACATACAAGCCACATTAAAAAGGTGTTTAAAATTTCAGCAATCTGCTATGTGCTACTACAGCTTCTGATGATGAACAGTTAGAAGGATAATTCAAGAACATTTTGATGAATTTAGTCCCATTGGGTATAACAAACTCTATACCTTAATACTGTCCTCTAGACCAACCCCATGTGTACTTGCCTCAATACTGTCTAAGTTATTCTGGAACTATTATCAGTGATTGGGGAGCCCCTACTAAACATAATAAATTCATCACTGAGCTTGGGCCATGTCCGTAAGTTTTTTAAGCTAGCAGTTGTTAAGCCTCTCCTTAAGAAACCCCACACACTGAACCCTCTGATTTCTCCAATTACCATCCAATCTCCAACACATCTTTTCTATTTCTAAGCCTTTGGAAAGAGTTTTTAAGTAGGAATAACAAGCATTGTATACATCAGTCTGGTTTCTGGAACCACTGTTGTACAGAATCAGCGCTGACTGAAGTGATCAGTGACCTACTGCTTGCCTCAGATTGTGGACAATGCCACACATTTTAAGGTGCTGTAAGTTTAAGACAATTGAAGAATGTAAAAGAGAGGGGGAAAAAGGCCATAAGGAAGCCCGGGCGACTGAGCGGCAGTAGAGAAAATACAGTGACAGTTTATCTCTAAAGAAAATAAATGGACAGAGTTCTTACCCATAGAGGTGTCCTCTCAACATTGTTAAGTCATCTCAAGGCACCTGGAGCAGGAGTTTTCATAAAGAGAACTGTATAATCATAATAAAAATGTCACTCCAGAAACATCTCTGCGAATGGTTTTCAGGCTCCAAACTGCCACTATCTTTCAAATATCTTACTTGGCCATATATAAATCAAATAGCACAGAGTAAGGAGTACCTTCACCATCCTACAAATATCTCCAATGTTCAGAGGTCCAGTTTAATTAACTACATCCTGTGACTACAGAGTAAAACCAAAATATTGCTTTTTGAAAATAAATACTGCTGCTAGAACCACCCCATGGTTCTATGCGACTTTGTACATTCATCTCAAAAGTGCAAAACCTCCCAAAACTTTCATTGTGTAGAGATTTGATTTGACAGTGGCTCTGATTTGGAATTATTTCGTTCCAGAACTCCCTTGATGAATGTAAATGCTATAGGCCTATAAGTGGTGGACTGAGAAAGTTTGGTTCCAAGTTATGAAAGTGGGTTTATGATTTATGTGTAGAGTGAATTCTACTTAGAGGTTTCTTACAGAGAAGTTAATTACTACAATAACTACAATTACTACAAAACTGGTCTCAGAGCCAGTGACGGATCAATAGTTTGATGTGTACAGTTCTGACAGCAGCAGCAGCCCCAGAAATTAAACAACAAAACTTATTATAAAAGGTTAAATACCACCTGTTATTATATTCACATATTGACGTCTTAGCCGAATCATACTGAATCATTTTTAGGTGATTCCAGTTAAAACCATCAGGATTCCAGAGCTAAGTCCTTTTTGTGAGAATGGATACCTCTAACCGCACGATATTTTTCTTTGATAAAGACTTGCAGTGTGCACCTAGAGCTATTGTTATTAATTCATGAGTGCAGTGATACAGAATATGAAGAAACAGGATGAAGCACTGACTATAATAAACAAAGATTGTATTGCTGCTGTGTGGTTATGTCAATGGACCCCATAAATAGCTTCCTCTTATGGCATATCTATTGTTAGTGGAAACATTTTGTTGATGTTGAATTCATGTGTCATGTAACATGGAGATGTTCCTCCAGTAAACATGCAGCATTCACCAAAAGGCCAAGAACGAGCAGCTGCCTTTGCATGTGAAGAAGATCTCTTTATCTTTTATCTGCTCATCTGTAATTTTATTTATACTTTTATGTATTTTTGCATAAACATAACGTGGGACATTGGTTTGAATATATATATATGCTCAATTTATATAAATGAGAGAGTATATGAACTTCAATATATGTAAAAATTCTTCCCTGTTTTTCTAGTCTCATTGTGTTTCATTCTGTCAGCAAGTGAACATGGCTATAGTTATCATGTGACTGTTACCCTTAAATTTTCTTACAACGTTTTGACACATTGCTTTTACGAAGGTGAATTTAATGTAAAGGTCAGGATTAAAGAGCTTATTAAGTTGGTGAAAAATAAGTCCAACAGCTTTGAGCCATGAAATATGCCAGCATTAAAAACCAGTCTGTCACTTCTCCCATTAGGCCACTAGAGCCCTTCCTTAATTGCATCAACTTTAGCATTGATCTGCATGCCTTGGAGGTAGAGGGATAATTGTGTGGTCTGCCTGTTTCATACTCTAAGTGGAGGTCTGTGGAGTTAATATGCAAGACAGTTTTCAGGATGCTGTGTGCCTTGACAAACAGGGCTGATAATTATCAAAATCCATCACCCCTAAATCGCATTTTAGCCAATTAAGTAAAGTTCCAGCATGACAGTGCTGTGCAAAGCTCCTCTTTAATCATTTGGCTCTTGTCATGATGTGTCTGGAATGTTAGCATTTAGAGCAGCCTGTCTAACTCATCAGCATAGTGCAGCATTTGAAATATAATGCCATTTCAAAATTGACATGCTGGTTAAGTTGATTTTTACTCTCTCTCTCT
>JAOUQW010000019.1:16891595-16902096 GCA_028565825.1 Olivaichthys viedmensis | reverse complement strand
GATTATATTATATCCAGAGGACACTATGTGTGTGTGTGTGTGTGTGTATCTGAATGGTTTCCCTGGGCAACAGTCCTCCTTCACTTTATCATCCCCCTCAGAGGCAAACAGAACATCTATCTGATCCAGCTACAGAGAGAATGAGGAAAAAAGAGTTAAACATAGAACAAATTACTTAAAAACGTGCCTAATCTTAGAATCGTTTGCACCATTACATACGTCATTTAAACACATAAGAACACTATCACACTTTGTGGGAATCTGTTATGTGTGGGCGTAATTCTGTAAGCCTTATGAACTGATGGGAAGAGGCTTGAGAGTAACAGCCAAAATCTTTGCATTATTCTGTAGCCACTTGATGGGTTTGGCTTTTACAGAGTAATTCATCATATTTTATACACAGCTGTACTGCTACCTACCTCAAGAGAGTTGGTCAGATAAACAATGTTCTCCACCAGGACTGCTCGCTCATCAAACTCCAGCTCTAGGTCCAACACCCTCAGCCCGTTCTTCTCCAGGTTTTCCTGACAGACAAGCACATTATACATACACTCCTTCACAACAGTGGTTTGAAAAGCACAATGCTCTACTTGTACAGCACATGTATTCAGAATTAAATCTATTGACATTTACATGTATTAATTTGGCTGACACTTTTATCCAAAGTGACTTACAATTAGGACAGGATACAATTGAGCAGTTGAGGGCTAAGAGCCTTGCTCAAGGACCGAACAGTGGCAGCTTGGCTGGGATTTGAACTTCTGATCAAAGCCTTAAGCCCTGAGCTACCACTGCCAAAACTGATAAGTTAAATCCTCAGTCAGCAAATCCTATACAGTAAGCAGTATAAATTCCTTTCAGTTGCATTTCTGATAATATAACATAATATAATGAAGTGAAAATTACTCCTTTAATACTTCAGATTATGTTTTAATTACCCTTTTCAAAGTTCCCACCCAGAGAAAAATCAGGCTGCTTATACCTTGATCATGGCCACAAAGGGCATGACACGCTTCATGTACTTCTTCAGCTCTGGAATGGCGCCCAGCTCTACTGCGATCACCTTATTGTCAGGAAGAGTTCCACTGTTCTGAGAACCAGAAAAAGCAGAGGTGATCCATACAATGAGATTAAAATGGTATTAAGTCACCCATCTCTGAGCCCTTTTATATCACTTTAATAACACCACATGTTGGGCTATTACAAACTGAATTTTAGAAAACTATGGTTTTATTATGAAAGAACATGCGATCTTTCACGCACATTGACCTTCAAGAGAAAACCGTGAATTTTTTTTGGGGGGGGGGTTACAAAAACAGGCTTGTACAATGTCTTATGTTTGTGTGTACTATTCCAATTCTATCTGCCGTGTTGCTGTGACAAGTATCAGACAGCCACTTTTAACCTAAACTTAACTTTTCAGTCCAAAATTCATGACTTTTGTAAGGGAAACAACACATTTCTCGAGTCAAAATAGAATTTTAAGGTTTACCTTGTAGTATTTGGCCAGAAGAGAGAGGGCACTGTGCTGCCAGGTTGGGTAACTCTTTGCCACATACACTGTGCAATGAGAAGGCTTGACTGGTGGTTTGTTGTCTCCTTTCTGTGAGGGCAAAGTGCAAAACTGAAATGAATGACTTGGACAAGTTTATTATTATTTTTAACAGGAAAACTAAATTATATGGAAAGAGCTGGATCTTGATTTCTACATGTTGCCAGAGATTAATATTATACTGTATATTTTGTGCATCTATTGTCTTGTTAATTTTGCTTAACTATGGAAGCTTGTGATGAAATTGGCATCCTGTATAATGGGCAGCACCAGAGTGTTGTGCAATCATTTATAGCATTTTGACAATACTTATGTCGCACTAGTGTATATTGTCTCTAATCTGGTCGTTGCCTGTTTGTTGAATCAGGCAGTGTACAACTGTATTTCATTATGAAGTCTTGGATTGCATAAGAACAATACAATTCATGACCTGATGTAAATAGGTCAACATAGATATGAAACATTAAAAGATGATTGTTAACAATGTCTCTAAAGCAACAGTAAACCACTGCAAAACCCATTGCATGTTATAGCAATTTCAAGTTTACATTTCTTGAACTGGTATGTTTGATCCATAAAGGTCAATCTGGCCCTGAAAATATTTCTCTTTTTGATGCACTGAGCCACTTAAATTCCCCACAAGCCCTCTGTCCCCTAATGCTCAGCTCACTTCCACATCAAAACAGCAGCATCTAATCCAGCTAGACGTCCATCATCACATTGCTACAGTGACAAAGATGGAAAAAAGGCTGTCCTCCTCTTTTTCCCCATTATAGTTAATGCTGTCTAAAACAATGCTGGCATCTTGAAAGCAAGGGGATGGTGCACTCTTTCTCCATGGATGGAGCTGTATAGCTCTGAGCATGAGCTTATTGTACATGACAACTGTCATCTCTGCTCAGATATTTTTATATCCAAAGACGGGAATGTATTAGGCAATTTAGACAAAAAACACTTAATACGGTTTTAGGTTGCACATTGGACCTGGAGAAGCTAATGTTAAGTTAATGCTGAGGTGAATAATGGTAAGTGAATTAGGCTGCCAAATAGAATTATAGTAAGGTGTGGTGCGATGTTGACAGGATGCACAAAGAGTGATGAATTATTAATATGAGACTGGATGTTACATATTGAAAAGATGGTGAAAGAATGGGATAAGAAAAGTATACAGATTTAGTGCTGACCTAGATTCTGTTCCATTTTAAGCAAAATGAATAAAAAGCAGGTAGCGGGGTATACATATGCAGTGCTGTGCAAAACTCTTAGCAAAAACCTTATAAAAATATGTCTAGAAACATCCTGATGGCTGTTTCTATCATATAGTAACTAAAAATGAACATGGTCCAGCTATATTAACCAACCAGGAAATTGCTTTGCAAAAAGGCGGTTCCTCCTGCCTGTCAATTATTTTGACAATGGCCAACACTACAAAACAGCCTTGGAATTGAGAAGTGGAGTGGAAAAGACAGTCCAGAAAGGAAAGGGAACAAGCAAGAGGAAAGACAAGAGTGAAAATGTTGTTTGATTGGATGTGAAATTTCTTGATCTGGAATTAAGTGTGTAACTGCTTGTGTTAATAAATAATTTAAAAAAGCCCAGTTTCTTTAAATCTATTTGGGACTGTTTGAATAATCACATTTTAAAGTCCAGTTTGGTGGGCTATTTCTTGCTGACAATATCCTTACTGACACAAAACTAAGATGACAAGGCTGTCAATGTGTCAGTGTGTTAGCTTAGCAAACCTTTCCTTAAGGCTCCCCAGTATTTGTAACTACAATTCAGCCATGTGTTTGCTTTAGCCACGAGCACACCTGGTTTGGCTAATCAAAGTCTAAGCAGGTTGAATCAGATGTAACAAATATGTGGAATAGCTGGGGTACCACGAGGAGAAGTTTGGGAAACAAACCTAAGTTCATTTAGCCACATCATGAAATAATCAACCTTTTGGAAAATGCAAACATTTCTTGATACTTCTATATTTTAAATTTTACTTCGCATTTACTCTAATGTGATATGGTGCTTTACAAACAAACACACTGCCCAGATAAACTGCTTTAAACAATTTTCTTGGATGGCCCAAGACTTCATGTATAATATATAATGTTTACAGGATATTTAAAAACCATACTAGTTCTCATGTTTTTGCGTCCTGTGCCCTTTTGTTTGACCTTTGCTGATCCTGTTCATCTTGTCTGATTACATGCACATACAGTTTTGTTAACACACATGCATGTAACCACACACGCACACCATACCTTGTTCTTGGGAGGCTGCATGTAGGCTTTGAGGCGGAGGCGCAGGTCATGGGCGGTCTCCATCAAGTATTGTGAGGACCGGATCAGAACCTCGTCCACTGGACCAGCCACTGGCCAAATGGCCTTCATCAACGATTTACTCTGAAGACAGAAGACAGTCAAGGAATAGAATACCATTTTGACAAGACGTTTTTAAAATATAAAACCAACAATACAGAGGGACAACTCTGGCATAACAATTTAAGAGAGCACTTTAAAAATACAGAAAAGGAGAGCCAGAACTGTTCTAAGCAGGATAGAAAGAACTTCACAAAACGAGTAGAACTCTGTCTTCAAAGGCTGAAATAATGGTTCCGTTATTGGTTTGGTGCTTAGTAGTAGATTACGTTTAATAAAAATAGTAAGAACTAGAGAGACTGTTCTCAAAATCACCAAACCAAATATCTTAATAACGCAAATTTCCATGATATAAACAGTTGCCCTTTGGTGAGGCATCAATTTAATTAAACTCAATTCCAAGTCAATTCAAGAGTTAAATGTAATAGAAGGTATGGAACCCACCACCAAAAAAATGCAGCACACTACTACAAAGACTTCAAGGTTTTCAGATGTAATGTTACTTTTGATGATTCCATGATAAGCATGCCGATTACCATTCAAGTAAGTGGAAGGTTGGAGGGCACTCACCTTTCCTAGTAGGGCCCATGTGTATTCACACAGGTGGGGGCAGATGGGAGTAAGCAGCAGGGTCTGGTTCTCAATAAACTGAAATACCAGGTCTCTGTGCATGCCCTCGATGGCCAGCTCCCTGTACTTATCCTTAGCTGCCTAGGATGAGAAATCAGAGTAAAAACTTAACAAAAGGCTTTAGTCAATCACACTGAGAAAAATGTAGCAGAATTATTAAAGTCATCCAAAACCTGTTTTGAGGACCATACTTTTTTTCTCTCTCCATTTTAAATGAAAGAAATGCTCGATGTGGTCATTGTGCAACAGAAAAAGGCATAGAAGCCTTCTTACACTTTTACCTTCATTATGAGATCCAGATTCTATGCATAATAGGAAATGCCCCCAACCCTTAATGCACCCATCCCATTTCCTGGTAAACCGGTGTTGCATATTGGAACATGAGCTCATATCTTATGATGTAATAACATTTGCATATAAACATGTTAAATACTAACAGATTTCCGCCTTCCCCGTTTCTGCAGCAAACGCAGAAAACATTGCATTAATTCCCCTGAAAGGATTTGATACTTATTTTTATTTATTTATTTTTTAAAAGAAGTTTAAGGTGACTTTAAGAAGATCCACTTTGACAGGAAAAGGTACCTGTCTATATACATACCGAGACTAAAATTTAATACATATCTTTAAAATAAAAGAGGTGTACTAATATAAGAATAAATGGTAAATAATTAAAATGTATGAATAAATACAGTAATTGGTCAGAAAGATCAGAGCTTTACAAATGGCATAGATGCTGACACTTTAAGCAATTAAAGTAAAGTTCTTAATAACATTTTTTGTTTAAGATAATGTAATGAAGTGTGCATGTTTTAGTTACTTGGAACTCAAAGAATCCACTTTTCAGTGCCTCCTTGTACATCATCCTCTCATATTGCAGCTCTGTTTTAATGATGCCCAAGTTCATTTCACTGTAGACACAGAATAAATCAGTATCAGAGTTTATACACCAAATGATCATCAAACCAACCACAGCCACTTTAGTAGATATGGTCAACCTTATAAAAGCAGGAAAGACCAGGAACCAGTGGATACAGAAAGTTCAACAAAAAGTGTGGTGATTAAGGGTGTAACAAATTTGGCGATTTTTGCACCACAATATGATACATTTTTGAAACAAGTAAAAAAGCATTAATTTAGCTTTTTTTGTCACATTGCCAAACAAGAACTCAGTGCCTGATAAAAATCTCATTAATGCAAGTCATTTTCTTAAAAGACAAAAAAACAAAAACACACACAGTGTTAGTAGGGAAACACAGAACACTAATTTTGTGTTTCCTTATAAAGTGTAGGTATTACTTTCTGCTTGAAAAGGGTGCTAGTGAGGATTTTGAGTCCTGGCCCAAGCCCATTTGACACCAGTAGCGATGAAGCACGTGCGTCACGCCGCAACTCATCGTGGTGCTTTTTAATTTACAGCGGACGCAAGTCACGCACGTCAATGTAAGCAGAGCGTAGAGCATTTATTTCTGTGCTTTCTTGCACTGGGTTAGTAAATATCACATGCAAATGTATATATAACGTAATGGGCGCTGGATTATTATGAACATGTGTTACCACTGTATATGATCAAATAAAGTTTGTTAATCCAGTGAGATTTTCACGCCAATGTTCAGTGGCAGTTCGAAGTTTGAATTTTAACCGACGCGAGGGCACGCGCTGCTGCAGTAGGACTACAGACAAATATAGCTCATGTACTGTTTAAATTATGAATACATAATATAGCATGAACGTTATATTTTATAGTGCTTCTAGTTAGAAATTACAAGCGTGACAATAGAAACAGAAAATACTCTTTGTACGAGCGTTGCGCGCTTATAGTGTAAAAGTTCACATTGATTAACATGGGAACGTATCGGAAGCGGGAGCACTTACCATGTCTGGTGTAAATTAGGCTTCAGGGTTGCAAATCGGAAGCTATTTTTAGTTGTTGTTTTTTATAGCATAATCTCTAACTGTATTTGATTCACAGCGCATATTGTATCGCAAAAAAATTATATTAAATATGCGTATCGTTACACCCCTAGTGGTGATCGTTATTTTGTTAGGTCTGTGTTTGGGATGTGATGTTTACCTGGCAAACACACGGTCGTTGAATGTGTTGGCAGGCCCGGTCCTCAGATTGTTCTGATTGGCGATTATCTCCTTGACCCATTCCACCCAGGTATAGAGACGGAGAATGCCAGCGTCGGCCATGGCCTCCACAAAGTTAGCATCTTCAACAGTGTCTCCAGCATCAGCAAGGGCCAAGCGCATGCCTGAGGAAAAGAGTGACAGATCAGTTTAACGCGGTTTAACGGTTAGTAGTTATTAAAATTACCTGTCTATTTTTACTAAAGTACTTTGTTTAGCAGTCGTAACAAAACATTCTTTTTAAGACCAATAAGCAACCTGTGGACAGATTGTCTGTCTGTCTGACAGACAGTCAGTCATAAGTGTCTACTTTATTATCACCTTTCTGCTTCTGGAGGGAAGAAATGGCAGAAAGCAATATAAATTAAATAAAAAACAAAACAAAAACAAACAACAAAAATTTTTTACGCTTTACATCAAGATTCCCTTAACTAACATTATTTGCAGCATTTGTAAACAAACTTCAGTGTTAATACACCATAAGTAATGTTAAGAAAGTAATGAACCAATAGATGAACCAAAGAAGCTAGAAATGAACACCTGCATAACCAATATAAACTCGCCTTAATTATAAGTAATGCCTTACTTAGTATGTTAATGTTAGTGGTTAATAGGCGAAATGGTGAATTCCAATATTTACTCCTGGAGTTAAACCGAGTTCACTTATCAACATTTTGTAACGTGCTGTAATTTAATTTATGCAAATTTATGTGGACTTACTTTTAGTCATGAATGGAATAAACATCAATTAATGCATGTGTATTTCGTTAACATTCAAATAAACATCAAGTAAAACATTTGTTAACATTACTTATGGTTTACTTGTGCTAAATGGTTAGGGTTTATTAATGCTGAATGGTTTGTTAATGTTAACTAATGCAGTAATAAATGTCTGTTAGAGGAACTTTAATGTAAAGTGGCATTTCCAGAAAATCTTTTTCATGGTCATTTATAAGATACATGCAGTATTGCAAACAATATGAAAATACCACAGTTGTGAAATTAATTTCTAAATTTGCAAGGAAAGCATGCTCATTTAAAAGGGACCAACAAATTATATACTTTTTTTTTTAAATCATAAATCACTAAAATATTATCTGAATATTTTAGAGTGTAGAAAGTAAGCTCTTTGAAAGTATGAATTCCATACAGCGAGAACAGTAGGCTAAAAATATGGGCAGCCCTACAAAAGTCATATTTTTCCATAAATAACAGAGACAAACGCACTGCACTCACACTCACGACGCAAACCCAAGCTTGTGCGCACATGCACACACACACACACACACACACACACACACTAATGAGGACTCGCCAGACGTCTGCAGTTCTTTCCAGATGGACGGACTTCAAGACTCATTCCCTTGGGATAATCTTATTCTGTTCAGTCAGCTTCCAAATGTCAAAAACAAAAAAAGCATCCCTTCTGTCTTATAGGTTGCATGAAAACAGATTTTAGATCTGAAAAGCAAACTGCAAACATGCCTTGCCAACTTTCAGGAGGAGCATAGACAAAAGGAACAGTCAAGTCAAGGCTGACGTTTTATAGGACTTACCATCTGCGGAGAACTTATCAATAGCTTGACTCAGGGTGAGAAAGTTGCCAGTGGATTTGGACATCTGGTGAACACAAACAGAGCTTATTAAATGAGTGGATTACATATTTAAGAACTTTGCACTACACAACCAATGCTG
Organism: Olivaichthys viedmensis; assembly: GCA_028565825.1. Lineage (NCBI taxonomy): Eukaryota > Metazoa > Chordata > Actinopteri > Siluriformes > Diplomystidae > Olivaichthys > Olivaichthys viedmensis. Next base: position 16,893,714 of record JAOUQW010000019.1, on the reverse strand, counting down.
GACACTTTAGAGCAGAATCTTATTTACTACTCTGTGACTCAAAAGAATACATTTTTGTATGTCTATTGTTTAGTTTATGATGAGCTGACGAACCATTTAATCTTTTGTTACTAGCGTTATTCTCTATATGCATCAGATATCTTTTACAATATATTGTGGCATAACTTGTGTAATCTGTCACAAATCTTGTTACTGTGGGTACGTAGAATCAGCAGCCTAAAGCTGCATTTTGTTATTCAAGTCTGTATTGTATGATGACGTTTAAGTTGACACACCAAGAACCATACGTTTTTCCACAAGTGACTAGATGTGAAAAAAGATTAACCCACCTTCTCTGAATTTAATAAGAGGTGTCCATTGGCTCGAACCGCCTTTGGCCACTTTCCACTACAAGAATAAAACACTCCCTTTTAAATCTTTGCTTAAGCCTTTCATTGAAACAGCTCAAAAACATTACACATTACACCAAATTGCCATGTTTTTTTTTTTTACACGTATCAGCGAACACATTTCCCAGAGAGAATGAGAATCACATTTGGTTTTGGAATCACATTATTGCAAACGGTTTAACTTAGGTTAAACTAAAATAAAGCTGTTTTCTTAGGAGCAGGAGAAAAATCTCCTCAGATCTGAGGCTGGGGTGCATCTTCATGAGCCAATTACTCTGAACTTGGTAGATCACATTGCACACAGTTCAGATAAATAATAATTATTTTTATTTTTTATTTTTTTTAACTGTATGAAAATAATTTTAAACCTAAAATACTCCTAAGTACATTCTCGTATATGAAATCTGAACAACGAGCCAAATTCTTGACTAAAGCAGTGCATACCTATCATTAGGCCACATGGCCACATGGTTGTAGAGGTAGTAGGAAAGATGGTTGGGCACCAGGTCTTTTCCCGAGATACGGGCGTCCACAGGGTACCAGTACTCAAACTCTCTCCTCAGCCTCTGCAATTGCTCCTTAGGGATGTCCGTCTTGGGGAAGGGCGCTGTTTTGAAGAAGATGAAGTCCCACACCTCCCTGGTCATCTGCTCTGGTCTATAAAGAGAGACACAAGTTTAATATTACTGTTTTGGCAATCTTAATATAATCTAGTGGCATTTGTATTGCTAAAAGAATGTATTTATTTATATTTGTCATAAAAGAACTCAACTTGGGTTTAAATAGTGCATATACCAGTTTGATATAAACTTCCATCAAAGATATTCAGAGACTATGCCTAGTGATCACTTTGTAGGTACAACATAGGGGTACCTAATAATAAGCAGACTTTGTAGGTAAACAAATATGGCGTTTTTCCACTGGATGGCACGGCTCGGCAAAATATCCTCCATGTTGTCACCATTTCCATCGCCAAGCAAGCCGTGCCATACCAAAGTACCCATGCTGAATTTGGTTACCCTTCTTGCCAAGGTACTAGCGAGCCGAGCCAGGACATACGGGTGGAGCTAAAAGTAGTGGAGACCATTGATTGATCAAACACGATTGCGCAGAATCGCCCTGATTAATGTCTCTGACTGGAGTCACTTCTCTACCGGCACAACACTCTTCAGTAGTGTAGTGACTGTCTGCCAGTGTTTTCTTACCTTTTTTTTTTTTTTTCAAAAAGTGCTTTTTCTGGTGGATTTAAGAGGCAACATCACAGCTTTAAACAGCAATTTAATGTTTCAGATTCATCTTCCATTTCTTCCCCGTGATCCAGTAAATCTGCTATCTTTTAGTTAGGACAAATTCCAAATGGATTCCTATTCCACTTTGTTTGCGCCCTACATAAGGTATATTATAATGGAGCTAAATGCCCTTCCTAGTACAGTCAATGCTTAGTGTAGAATGAAATTTGAGCACAACTTGTTTTTTTCCCTCAAACTTTTTTTTTTTTTCCTTTCACCAAAGATTAAAGTATTGGCACACTTGGCTGTGTTTGGGTGTGTATGCTGCCATTAAAACAAACAATCTCGCTGTGTCTCATGCTTACTGATAGGGCAGTGGTGGCTCAGTGGTTAGGGCACTGGGCTACTGATCAGAAGGTCGTGGGTTCAAACTTCAGCTCCGCCAAGCTGCCACTGTTGGGCCCTTGAGCAAGGCCCTTAACCCTCCCTGCTCCAGGGGCG
>JAOUQW010000019.1:16849105-16864685 GCA_028565825.1 Olivaichthys viedmensis | reverse complement strand
ATCACAGATCCTCCACCATACTTAACAGTGGGGATTAGGTTCTTTTCTGTATAACCATCCTTCTTTTTACGCCAAACCCACCTTGAGTGTTTAATGCCAAAAAGCTTCATTTTTGTCTCTTCTAACCATAGAACCCGGTTCCAGTCAAAATTCCAGTAGGGTCTAGCGAACTCCAGAAGCTTACGTTTGTGGTTAGATGAAAGAAAAGGCTTTCTTCTGGCACGTCTTCCAGATAGTTTGTTGGCATGGAGATGGCGTGTAATTGTAGATTTGGAGACTTAGTGACCCCAAAATTCTACCATCTTCTGCAAATCTCCAACCGTGATCTTTGGAGAAATTGTTGCCTCTCGAACCATCCTCCTCACTGTGCGTGTGGGCAAAATACACTTGCGTCCTTTTCCAGGCTGCTTCATTACAGCTCCGGTTGTTAACTTCTTAATTATTGCTTTAACACTGGATTCGGGCATTTTCAGGCATGTAGTTAATAATTGTGACACGTGGTTTCGTTAAAAATATTTTTGGATAAGGGTTTTTAGAATAACTTCAATTAAAGGTAAGATTTTCAGTGTGAGATTAAGATAATGAACTCAGAATTAATTAACTAAGAATTAAGCTAATAAAGACATTTTTTTTCTTGACCAAGGGTGTCAATAATTCTGGAGCTGACTGTACATATGCAAATCAATAACTTAATGTTCCTGCCCTCTGAAGACGACACCCTTCTCGTGCTGCATGCAATAAATGAGTTCAGAATATGAGCTATATAAAATATTAGAGCCTTGAGTGAAGGAGAATTTCTTTCTAGACATATTTTCGACTTGCATTTAGCTTGTTGTTTTAGTGGTAGCTCCCGTTAGTTATTAGTAGTTTGTCGTCGTACATATTGCAATTCTTAGCCTTAACGTTAGATTATTTGTAAAAAATATTTAGCAATTTTGAGTGTTATTAGGAAGTCGATTTGCTTGGTGGTGGAGAACATTTTCCGGTTGTGGTAAAGCTTCGACAGGCCCGAGCTCCTGCCTTGGTCTTATGGATCCGTTTCTGGCCGAAGTCGAACGTGGTGGCTGGTCGCTCTAGTGTGTGTGTGTTTTGCTCTCCGCTCTGTGTTTTATACAATCGGTTCTGTGCACCACTGCTGCAGTATTCGTTATGCCCGGTGCTTCATCCAGCTCTGTGTGCTGTGACGCTACTGCCCAGTGACATTGTGGGTGATGAGGTAGCATTAGGCATTTAAAGCTCAAGCCCAGTGAAATAATTGAAAAATGTAACAAAAACATTAAGTTGGCAGTAAATACGAACACAATTTGAAACGTGCTACCTGAGTTTAAAACATCCTTCCGTTTTAAATTAATAAGAAGACATGTCAGTGTTTTGTTTTCAAAGTTTACCTCTTTCTGCCGCCAGCTTCCTCTTGCTTGCACGCATATCGTACTGACAAGTTTAACAGCTCTCCAAAACTATTAGAATAGAATGCTATTTTATTGTCACATATACAGGTACAGTACGGTGAAATTGATTCTTCGCATATCCCAGCATGTTGGTAAGCTGGGGTCAGAGCACAGGGCCAGCCATGATGCAGCGCCCCTGGAGCAGGGAGGGTTAAGGGCCTTGCTCAAGGGCCCAAGAGTGGCAGCTTGGCGGTGCTGAGGCTTGAACCAACGACCTTCTGATCAGTAGCCCAGTGGCCTAACCACTGAGCCACCACTGCCCCATTAATCTACAATACAACGAAACAACACTGCTCTTTACTAACTTAAACTAAGTAGTAATAAGTCGATGCTAAACACACACAGTCCTGTTAATCGTGAGGTGATCGACAAATTGACCGTAACAGCTTTAGTAGCATACAGGTTTGCTAATATCAATGACATTAGGAGCACCAAATTTCTCAAACTGTGAATATTTAGGGGTACACAGAGTATTTTGATATTCAGTCACAAAATCACTGAAGGCGTTCGGTTTCTCCTATATACTATATACAACAGCAATATAGTGTGTTGGTGTTGCTCTTTAAAGGACTGCAAGCAGCAAGCCCATGCTGATTTAAGCACAGCTCCAGCTTTTGGAGGTTCTACTGACCTTTTCTGTCTTTTTGTTTTTGGGTTTCCTTTTGAATGAATTTGTAAAGCGACCTTTAGTTTGAGATGGCTGTATTTTCCAGACTATGCCGCATTCTTTGCTCTCTAGCAGGCACTCCGACTTGTACAGCAAAATGACGTTTGCTGTAGGCGTGCGACTCCAAGGTTTCAGCATTAAATATGGCTATATAATGACTTCTTTATAAGGATGTACCTACAGACAGATATGTTCAAGGCCTACCAGACGGATTAGGATCAGGACTGTAGCGTAGGCCTCAGCTTATGTTAAGTTTTTGCATGGGCCTAATGTATGGTTATTTTTATAACACGCAAATACAAAAATTACAACCAAGCAATACATGAAGTGAAAACATGTGCTGTGGAAGGCTCTGCACTAATTGATCATGCTGAGCTATGCAGCTAAACAAGCGAGTTGAGCCGTTTTACAAGAATTTGTAAGTTGTTTAAGTTGAACCTTATTTTAACTTTGACTTAGCCAGTTAATAATAATTAGACTATGAAAAACTATGGGGTTCCCTGTGATGAACCGGCGTCCTGTCCAGGGTGTATTCTCGCCTGGCACTCAGTGCGTTTTTACAGCCAGTTCTTAGTATAGTGTCTTGGACAAGAGGACCACCAGCTTGGCAGGTAGGGTAAAGATTACCTCTTGGCATCTCTGGCCATGAAACATGTTTGAACACCTGAAAACACTCTAGTCAAAGAGCTTGACTTCTGGCATGCCATTGTAGCTGATTTATTTTTATTTTTCCCCCTTTAAGACTCTGCATGCATGCTTATTTGTAGCTCAGAGGAGTCTAAAACTGGATGCTCTTATTCAGGGATGCCCCATTCCAGTCCTGGAGTACAGTACCGTTTGGTGATTCCCTGGCTTTTTTAAGGATTAGGCAGTGGGTAGCTTGGGGTGAAAGGGTAAAGTGTTACTCGGTATGCTTTCTATCACTTAACCTACGGCCTAAAAGCTTTGTTTTTGAGGTAGATTAAGAAAATATGGTGCATAATACTTTCCATTTGGGTGGACCAAAAAACACTTAAGGGGCCCACCTTACATTTTACGATGGCAGGGGAAAAAAAACCATGAATTGGCTGCTTAAAAACCTCTAAGAGAAATCACCAAACTAGCCATAGTACCTGTAAACAGGCTTCTCAGCACATGCCTGGGCTCAGGCTCAACTTAGCCAGCACTCTCACAGCCAACTTGCTGCTTCCCAGCCGTTCCATTAAACTTGGGATGCCATTTATATCATCCATAGTGGTGTTAACCTTTTGAGGCACTCAATTCAGCTTATGAATAGAGCTTAATATTCAGGCAATATATCACTGCTGTTCTTGTGTGTTGGTCAGGAGAATGTAGACGGCAGATTCCTCCAAGCTCTTCCGGCCTGGTCTGGGGAAAAGGAATTTAAAGCTCTGACGAGTGACTTGAGTATTCCTTATTTTGGGGCCCAAAGTTGCCTGAGGTTTATTTATCATTTATACCATTTATCCCTTGATTTAGTTTAGCTCTAAACAAATGCCCTGATTGGGACTTGTACTAGTAGTCAAACTAAAGCCATAATGAAAAAGTGCAATTTTATCACTATTGTTTGATCTAGGCTTGTAAGGGTGCCATGGTTGGTCGCAGTGTATGATCTGACGGTTATCGCACCATGGCTTTTTTCATAATACAGATTAAAATGCTTTTTTTTCTTTTTTACGGTCTGTGCGTTACTTTTCTGCAAGTTCCTTAAACAACATTTGTAGTAGGCTACAAATGTCTCCAGAAAAACACGAAAGGATTGCCGCTTCTATCTGTCTCATAAGTAACTTTGGTTACTGGCTCTCTTTTAAGGTCGTACAAATTTTAGATTTGGTATAAACCAACCTAAACCAGTGTTAATGAATAAGAACAAAATGTGATCTCTGCTTTCCACGCCCAGGACACATATTTCTCCCTAGTTGCGGTTGTTGGCGACCTGAATAGTTTCTGCCCACTTGCCTTTTCCTTTTATGATAACGTTATAATATATTCGATGGAATAAAATGTTAGATGCGATGCACCGAAACTTTATATCCCTTCATCAAATCGGCCGTGGAGAAATATTTTTGACACCTTAAAGATGCGAGTGCAGAGAACAGAATGTGAAAATGTTATGTTCAAATTATAACGATTCAAGAAGAATGCCAGTGTGATATGTCAAATGAAATGCATGTGTGAGTGCTTATGTTCATATTTCATCACACAATTCCTTTAATTCTCACCACCTGCTTGTGCTTTTAAATGGTTGTTCAATAGTGTGATACCGTGATATTTTCGGGGAAGGTTATCCTACAGTGAAAATGTCGAACCCTAACACTGCTAGTCTGAACGCAACTCTAATATCAGTGCAAGACTTGTTTTTGTGCTGCATACAACAGCACCACAATAGGATGAGCTAAAGTTTGATCCTGACTCAGATTGTTGGTCTTCCTTTAAGCTTCACACTCAAGAAGCAATCTAAAATGTAAGTAGACCTTTTAAATCAAGACATGTTTCTAAATGCTTTACGTTTGCAGAAAAGCAGTTCAGCAGTGATGTTATTAAATTGGTTTGTGTTATAAGTCGAGCTTTTAAAGTAAATGCAAGCATAATATTTCTAAATCGGTGACATTTTTCTGCAGGACGCAATTCAGTATTGACACGCATGCAGTAAGTTTGAAATGTGGCACGAGCTTGCTTCATCAACAAAGTTTTCTTAATATTCATGCAGCCTTCAAGTACCTCTGTTTTTTTGTTTTTGTTTTGTTAATTCAGTACTATGCCATGGCCTTTTCTTTTGTGAACGTGATACCTTGCTTTTGAGGCACTGTTACAGGCCGACCCAAAAATAATAATAAAAAGATTTAATTTTGACCGATGAGGCTCTTTTAATCCAATTCCAAGAGCAGCATTCAGACTATTGAGTGGTTGCATTCTTCACAAGCTAAACTGTCACTGACGTTAGACGGTTGAAATGGGCTCTTTTATGCATCCTGAGTACTAATTTATGTACTTGAATCCAGTGTCGGTGACAGAGCTTCAAAAGCAGTCATGAAATCAAACCGATCAAAGCAGTGCATACAAGGTCAATGCAGTCAAGCTGAAATTCTCATCACTTAAAGATGATTTAATGGCACCGCAGATTCTTCACCTTTAAAAAAATAAAAATAAAAGTAGAAAGCTGCTAATTATTTAAGAGCAGTGGATGGGACACATGACTGAGGATTTTCCTTCTCATCTGAGGGAGCGTCACGGCAGGACCACGCCCGAAACACATGGCGAGGGAGAGAAACCGAGAAGCTGAGTGGCAGCAGGAAGGCCTTGTCTGTTCTCCGTGCTGTCTGCTCAGGCTCCCTCAGTGCATTGGCCTGTCATCTCTTCTCGTGTGCAAAACAAACTTAAAAGAGGATGAGACAACTCGCAGAATAGAGAAGACACCACTGCCTTCAAGGTAGCTGTGCCAAACGTGTTGCAGTGGATTCTCTTACTACTAAGCTCATCTGTAATGCTCTTTGGGCAGCCGCTGTGTTTTGGTCATCATGTGAGGAAATGGCTCAAACAATCCATCTCTACTTGGCCGAGCCAGGTGGACAGGAGGGAAAAAAATAAAATACTGTTAACGGTGGGGGCAGGCTGCTCTCACGCTCCGACATCTGGGACGCCGGTTTTCATTGGCTGCAAGTTGCTCATGCAAGTCTCCTATTTGCTGGTGCTGTTGCTAGGCTGATTCCACTATAGGGCCCTATAGGGTAGGTCACATGAAACAAGCCAAAACGTGGTTCATGGAGGTCATCTTTTATTTTTTATTTAAGTGGGTGGATATGACCGATTTAAGATTTTGATTTTGCTGGTTCATTTTCTTTAACACAATATTTCTCTTGATATGCCTGTAACCATGCACATACACATTTAATTAATTATTCAAAACCTTTTTTTTTTCTTCCTTTTTCCAAACTAGAAAGACTTTTTGTTGCAGACTGTGTGGAGTATCTTGTTTTGATTCCAGTCTATTGCCTTCCAGTCGTCTTGTTGGGTCACAGTTAACGTCCAAAAATGCCTCAATATTAAAAGGCACATTCAGAGGCCAAGCTGTTTAGCCAGCTGTTTTAAAAACCTTGTCAAAGATCCGTTTTTTTACTTTATTTTTTTATTTATTAGGTCTGGTCAGGGCAATGACTTGGGTTTCTACAACAGAGGTGTCTTCCATCAGTATGGCTATATTGGGTATTTGGGTATTTATCTAAGTTTTCCAATGACCCAATGTTTTTCAGATTTGATGTAGGGCAGGATTAGGAGTCACATAGCTGCAGCTGTTGTAAGTGTCTGTTTATTTTCCACTTGATTATTTAAGAGCAGGGTGACTGGAATATATTTGATGCTGTTGTGCAAACAGTATTCCTGCCCATTGTATTTAATTAATGAGCATCTCTTTGTGTCTGCCGGTTCATCTCTGTGTGTGCACTTAGTTTGTGATACAGGTTAAGTTTCTCTCATCAGTACTGACTAGAAATCAGATCTACCAGCCTCTGTCAATCAAAGTCACCCAAACATTGACATGTTAGCGGCAAAGTTGCTGTCTTTGTCCCTAAAAGGTGCCAATCAGAATGCATTTTATTCTTGTAACTACTCTGGACACTTGTGGTAAGTTTGTACATATAGTTAGAAGCTCTTTGGAGATGACAAAAATAGACTATTAAAAATTTTACTTTCTAAAAATGGTATGGCCACCTCTGGTTTGATCGTTCGTAGTTGGTGTGCTGTTTGTTGATTGCAACATATATGTGACAGGCACAAGCCTGAGTGGCAGAGTTCCTTGGCCTTGGTCTTCCAGTCCCAATGCATATCTGCAGGGCGTGGGTCGAGCACTGCGCCAGATTGCTTTCTGTGTGTGTGTGTTTTGTCCTGATCTTTGTTTCTGGGTAACCAGAACTCCGCTCTGGTCCTTTGACTCTGTATTTTTGTTGTCGTTCTCCGAAGTCCAAGCTGCCTCATGTCCGCTGCATCGTGCAGCATTGGCGCTCCGTGATGCAGGCGTGGCGGTGGTGACTGGTGGTGTTGGAGGTGTGCTGAGTGTACGTGTGGCATGGTGGTTTGTGACCAGCTAATCCAACTGATCACTGCGACAGCTTTAGGGGAACTCTGATGAAAACCTTGTTTTGGTTTTGTTGTACTTCCACTTAAAAATCTGAAGCGACCTTAAGTGTGAAAAATGGTGTTGTATGACTATTATTATTTATAATGTGCACCACCAAAGGGGAGTTCATATTGACCTTAATAGCAAGCAAGTTACTAATGAGCAATAGCAGGGGTTGGTAAGTCTGTTCATATTTGAAAGCCACTATAGTCAGAAATATTCATACTCACGCCTTGGCATTGTGTAGCTTTCCACATCACCTCCAGTGATTTATGGCCATGCTGCAGAGTGGGCACGTCAACAGGGAACCTGTCAAGCCTTAATCAGCTTAATTGCTTCTGAGAAGGAGGGAAAATAGGACAGTGAGTGGAAACGCAAGGGGAAAACGGGGTTATCAAATGCAATTAAAGGGATTGTTAATTTTTTTCCAACTTGGATCAACTTACAACTTAGATGTTCATATTCAGAACGTAAAAATGGTGGAGGCCGAGTTTTTTTTTTGCTGTAGCTGGGTGAATTTTTACAACACATCTTGGCCTGATATGCTCATTTGTTAAGGTCTCTACCCTTATCCATGTGGATTATCCGTCTATCCTCTACCTCTTTAATGGCCTCTGAGGAATTTTTTAGGCATTTGACATGTCAGCAACACCAGTGCTACTTTCATTTCGTTTGGTACAGTAGATGTCATAACTCGTCTAAATTGATTAGGCTTTAAACTACAGCTGCTGACGTACCTGCTGTGCTTTTCGCATTGTGGATGTGGAAAGTGTTTCTAGCAGCTGCAGTATTTAAAAAAAAATACAAATAATAATAATTCTGCTGTTTACTGTATTCTCTGCCAAGGTTCAAGTGTGAAGGCTTCAAAAAATTTCCAATCGCTCATATTTAAGAATCATTCAGATCAACTGTACTAGGCCAGAATGTAGCTACATCAACAGTCCCTTTTGTAAAAGCCAAAGAAATGACCAAATCTAGGAAACTATTATAGTACTGGACAACATTTTCTCTTGGCTAATGAAATAATGAAATCTCTGGCTCTGCTGTTACCTCTGTTTGCAACGTGGTGACCTTAGCCCTGTCCGGTGATGTCAAACTTCCTGGCTCGGATTTCATTCTCGACAAGAGTTCCTATCATATAATTAGCCTTGGTGGTGCACTATTGTCTGGAGGTTGTGGTTGGCTTTTCCTCTGTAAAGGCGGCTGTATTCTCCTTAGCCTTCTCTAGTTCCAGTATTATCTACTGTCATGTGACCAGGTTTTATGTGGGTAGGTGTGCGTATGCTTTGCCATATTGAGGCTCTTGTATTATTTAGCTTGCCAAGCCTTAGTCAGTGAAAAGTGTGAAGGGGTGTCCTCGGAGAAGGTTGCAATGGGAGAAGGTGTTTCATTTGCTTCTGTTTGCCTCAATGATCTGGTTGTGATGGAGCACACACTCTTGTAGCTCTAAATGTTCATGTTGCCCGAACCTGGCTATTTGAATTGTCATTGTCACTCAAATGGCTGGACCTGGGTGTATGAACTTGAGGATGAGAGCCCATCATTGTCACTTCCAACAACAATGAATTGCTACATAATAATAATGATGAGGTATCCCTTTTTGTTTTCTTGTTCGTCTTGAGCTAAATATTTATTTATGCACTAAAATGGTAATATATTTGGATGGTGTGTGTTTTATAACGAGGCTATTCAAATGAAAGTTTTCTTTCATGTAATGCAGGTATCCAGAAAAAATGTTGAGCGTTGTTATCATCTGTATCAAATTTAAGGTGCCGGTATTAGTACATGTATGGGAAATTTTCAAACGATACCCAGTCACTGGCATGTTATTATTCTGCTGTTAAGAAGTATGCAAGTATGAGAGCATTTTAGTTGCTGGATGCAGATCTCCAGCATCAAATTGTGTTGATCATCCTGGCTGATGTACTGTATTTTCCTGTAACACTGAGTCTGTGTTGAGTTTCCAGATGTGTGGACAGAAGCAAATGAAATCCTTGCACCACTCTTATTATTCCACTATCTAATGCAAAATGTTAGGAGCTTCTGAAAACCAAACAAAACCGTAGAGATGTTTTGTTGTACTCATGCAGGAGCCTCGCTTTAATTTTATAATAAAGAGCAGCCTGCCTGGACCTTATGGTGTTTTTCTTAGTCATCAATCAAAGCATTTCCTGAAATATGATCATGTTTTGAATATTTTGGCTTAGTTGGGTAGTGAGAGAGTTCACTATTTCACTACCTAAGTAAGTAACGTCTACTTATTCGTGGCAGTTGGTGGGCTATTTGAGTGATAAAGCAGACTTGGTGTGGCTTGTGGGATCTGAGCCAAATATATATATATATATATATATATATATATATATATATTTTAAGGCTGGTCAGATATTATTTCCCATCCTCTGCAATTATAAATCCTTGATTCTGATGAGCCATTAAAATCTTCCATTTAGACATGAAGTAATTTAAGTGCGATATTCAAAGTTTCATGAGGAAAAATGTTGTCGAGTTTGTTGTCGACCAGTTCGTTTACCTTCCAAGCTGTAGTTCGACCATGACCGGATCAGATATGCCGACACACTGCATATTTGGTATATGCAACCATCGTACTTTTTCAAAGGAATGCTTTGTCAGAGTAAAGAATCTGGATACGAGTAATGGACTCGGCCATTTTTGGCCATTATTCCGCCATTTTAATGGCTCTAGGTGAATGTTGCATGATGTGTTTTTTATTTTATTATTATTATTCCTGATGGGCCTATGAAGCAGTTATGCGTGAAATAGACCTCTGTTTCAAAACAGCATTTTCCCCATGATGAGTCTCGATGCTGTACCTTATCAGAAGCCTTTTGAGACCGATTGACAGACTGTTACATTGTCGAGCCTTGAGTAGGAGTCCTGGCGCTGTGTAGCAATAATGTATTGACGTTACTATAAATGTTACTATAAAACAGAAACTCCCTGTTTCTATATGGGCACACTGATGGATTGTTTGATTTTCTGACTAAACAAAGTCCCTGTAACCCTGCTTTAAAACAGACAAAGCCCCCCCGCCAGCTCCTTTTTGCTTATCAGGCAATCATATGGCCTTCAGATAAAGGTAATTGCAGCGAGACCTCATTTGCTAGGTGATGTAAACACGGTGCTCTTCCCTGCTGCATCACTTTATCACTTCACATCCATGCACTGTCATTGAAAAATCAGGCACTAAGCTCGTCACTTCCTCAAGCATATCTGGAGTTTGGTGAGTGACATTTATCGAATGTTAACCCGTTTAGCTTCGAGAGATTTTTTTTCCCCCTGGGTTTTTGTGAGAAACTGCATGCAAGATAATCTCATCATCTTGTCATTAATGTGAACATTAAATCTTTAAATCTGAATAACTTGATGTTTGTGACCCAATTTGAAATAAATCCTTATTAAATAAAACCTTTTCATATGTTGGTCTTAAACATTTCCCATTGGTATGACATAATTTCTCATTTGATTCTGAAAATTATTGGTCAAACAAAAATCCACTTCATTAGTATCAGTTTGTCCTGATTATGCGGGCCTATCTGCAACAATAGTGCTGTACCATAGACTAGATCATGCTCTTCCTTAAATTTTGTCTGCTTAGAAAAATTATAGAGATACACGTCTCTTCGTTGTACACGCATTAAAGTTGTAGGCATTTGTATTTTATGATATTTATTAAAAATCACAGCTGTAACATGTTTATTAACGATTATAGCTGCATGTGTCTCAGCTTTCCTGATTTCGTTTTGCCATGAGAACGGTTATGCTTGGAAACAAAAACATATTAAAGCTTGCTATGTCCTTTATGTGTCTGTTCGTATTCATGTTATAATATTTCGCTTTTTTTTTTTTAATGACGCATGCATTGCTTTGCTGTGTTCGTCTCAGCACTTGCTAGAGGTCAAAAAATTATGTACACAGGACTGGCGGGTGTCATCCTGCCGCTTAAGGCAAAACACAGTCGTGGTGCCTCGTCTAAATTTGCAACAACTCGACCAATAGGCAACAACACGCAAGCCATTTTTTGCGCAGAACCAATAAGGTCAGCACTTGAGCAACCAGTAAAGAGTAGCGCTTCTCCGTATCACTGTGTCAGTGCGACAGTTCTTTCACTGTAAATCAGAACTGGGACCAGTAGGTCTACCATAGGCTCGTGAAGGGTGGAGGCAGGGATCGGGGTGGCCTGAGCGACGCCCGACACACTCCTCAGCCTTTCGGTGTGCACTCGCGTAGAGCTCCGTAAAATTACGCACACTGATTAAACTCCAAATAATTGGCAGAATAGTTTTGGTACAATTGGCCCTGCTTGAAGTGCTGCCCGAGGCGATTGCCTAGTTTTCCTGTTTATACGTGAAGACCTTTCAGTTTGGATTATATTACAGTTCTTCTCAAACAATTTAAGTGTTGTCAAGACATTTCATGGATATCTGTGTAAAATGTGGAGTCTTCTGAAAAACCGTCCATGTGATATCGCATCACATCGCTGACAAACTGTGATCTTTAATACGTAAGGAAATGCCTTACTTTTGAATATTTGCCTGAATTCTCCCTGAAAGAACACATGACCAGATATGCACACAGTCGCACTGATGCTAATCTTGTGCAGGCCATGAGACAATATGAGTTCTGATGTCGCATGCATAATGCTGGTGTTGCCCTACAGTCAATTACTACTCTAATATGCACACCATATATTTCTTTGTGCTGAAAACCACCTCTTCTAATAGTCACGCCATTTTTTGAAATCCACTTTGTCTGCTGCTGTGGAATCAAATTGCACCCAGCGGTTGCTCATTTAATTTGGGCTCTTCTGCAGATGTAACATGTGGATTTTGTTTGACCACAAGCAAGTAGAGGAGGCCTGCTTTGGTACTCTCGCTTTATCAGAGTTAGCTGATCCTCATTCAGGCGTGCTGATCCAGAACGTGTCTCGCATCAAGTAACACTAAAGCTTGTTAGCACTCTACCACATCATGAAGTGGCGGCTTCACACATTTTAATGTGCCTAACGCATTCAAGTCAAAACATCAGAAAGGTGCTCTCAAGTTGGGGCCTGTGATTTGAGACTGGAAAGGAATACGTTGAACAAGGAAAGGAACCAGATGCATACATTAGCTTCAACTTCACTAGGCCCCCCCAGTGGCTACATTAGCATGCCACAAATGCTGAGGTCACTTGTAGAGGCTTGTGTAGCAATGTCTCTAATAACCTCCTCCTCTCTGTGCCCTCTGCAGTGCCCTTAAAGACAGCCGCTTTCCCCCGATGACGAGGGATGAGCTGCCGCGCCTCTTCTGCTCAGTGTCTCTACTCACCAACTTTGAAGACGTTGGTGATTATCTAGACTGGGAGGTAAGAGCTTAACATCAGCACTCCTGTGTGTGCGTGCGTGCGTGTGTGTGAGCCATTGTAAGACGTACCGTACTCCATACAAGAAAAAAAAAAATCACTAGTTATTAATGCAGAGAGCATTGTGAAACTGTTTGTAGAAATAAACTGTGCTTTAAAAAAATAACACATACATTATGGTACATTATGCAGACAATTCACCCGCCCCAATGAATTAACCATCTACTGTCTGCTAATTTCATTGTAGTTATTCTATTAACATAAAGCCTTTTCCCGACACACCCCTATTTTCCACTTCAGGTTAATATTTTTAAACTCTTTTCACTGTTTTAAATTCCTGTGGATCTTAATACCAGCGCCTCAGAGACACAAAGTCCACCGAATGCCACCATGTCGCTGTTACCCGACTTTGTTCCACAAAAATGTCTTCAGCATTAACGCTAGATGTGAAGGATATCATATGAAAAACTAATAACCGAACATTAACAAAACAGTGTTGCACAAATCAAACAATAGCTACGTTACCTGCAGCCTAATAATCTGTTAATAATCCGTCTGATGGCTTAATTGGAATAAAAAAGACTTTTCAGGACGATTAAACACTCAGCTAATATGATGAACTAACATTAGCCACTTGTTACGCTGACCGGACTTCTGCTTGTTTTTATGGTAATAATGACACTAAATGCCACGTTTGTCTTCATTTGGGTCGGATTACATGTAATTATCTATATAATTAATTTTAACACTATACGATTTTTAATAGATTATTAAGTTTCGGGTACAATCTGTAATCAGAATTAATTCATTAATGATGATAAAAACATAGCTAATGGGGCTCTTAAAGACCAAAATGTTGCCTGCGAGTGTTGTAATTAGCTGCGTTCCCTGCAGGCAAGTCTCAATTCTCTTCCTGGGTCATCTTAGTGTTCCCTTTAAAACGCAATATATTAGACATCCCGCTGTAGCTCAACAGTGAGCTCGAAATTACCTCTCGACTCTGATCTGCAGTAATAAACAATATTAATCCTCAAATAAATCTCATGTCCATTTCCTGGTGTCCTAAAATATATGTCCTTCTACTGTACTTCATTTCAAATGCTCTATCCATCTTTCTTTGTCGTAATATAATCAGGTAAAAAGGTCGAAAACGAGACGTGCATCTAAAGGCCGTTCATGTTTACAGGAAATGAATATGTTTAAATATGACATCGTTTAAGTATTTTCTATTGTCTTATAAAGGTATTTGCAGGAAAAATGCATATGAAGGGGGCAATAAGGTTTTAACATGCAAAATAACAGTTGCCATTTAGAATAACCATGTGCATTACAATTATAATATCAAATGTTTTTTTGCTGTTTTTTAAATCCCTTTTCATCTTTGACCTGAACCACCGTGTGTGTGTGTGTGTGTGTGTGTGTGTGTGTGTGTGTGTGTCTCATGTGATTGTTTAAATGGTGACATCTTAAAAGCTGATTTAACCCAACAGTGAATTAATGCTTGTATTGCTGGTTAGCATGCGGTCATGTCAACCGACACATCAGCTTTTCTCTGTTTTTAGCCTTGCATGGTTAAACTAGGCCTTTAAATGTTCTAAAACACCTACCGTCTGTGTGTCTGTCTGTCTGTGTGTGTGTGTGTGTGTGTGTGTGTGTCTGTCTCATTCGGCTGAATCGAGCTTCTATCCCAGCTCTTAATCAGCATAAACACAGGGACATTGTCTTTTGGGGAATGCTGCTGTGGCTGCAGCTGTTTTTCTCGCTCGCTCTTGAGTGGGCCGCAAAAATCCCCCCGCCTGAGAAAGAGGTGCTCACACGACAGAGAGGGGAAAAAAGGCTTTGCCACGTCCCCGTACATGAATGAAAGTGTGGCCCTGTAGGCTGAACCTGGCATTACACCAAGAGCGGCAGCGATTCAGAATTACCCACCCACCCACACACACTGGACGCAAACACTCAGACGTCACTGGCTGTCCTGTGTGACCCACGGCAGCACAACCAGAATAAGCACCCCTGGGCGAAGACTGATGATGTGTGTGTGTGTGTGTGTGTGTGTGGCCCAGTAGCTTGCCGCTCAGAGAAAACAATTACTGACCCTGTCCACCTTATTGTTACCCAGAGCTCACAGCTGAGCTTGTATCCTGTCTCTCTATTCATTCTCTCAGCAACCACTCGTTCCCTCATTCGGCTCTCACTCTAATCCTGCCTCTCACCAGCAGCACGTCATTCTTTCAAACCGTTCTCCACATCTCAAGGAGACATCTTTCTAATTTTCTCCACTTGCCTGACAACGAAGGTTTATAAAAACCCAAATCACCTTTTCCTACTTTTCCATGGCATGGCGTGAATGGACTCGCAGTGACCCAGTTTGAGTGCGGCTTGATGAATGTTCACTGTTGTTGAGCTTGACCTCAAATGATAACTGAAACGTGGCTGTAGAGAATGGTGATCAGTATTAATTTTGTAGCGACACGCTGGCGAGGCAGGGAAAGATCAACTTTTAGTTATTTGATGAGGTCATCCATTCAGAGGAGCTCATCAGTCATCATGCTTCTCCTAATGAAGTTACTCACAAGCACTGTCGGCCAGTAATAGTTTCATGCTAAATGTGTGCTATGAAAAGAACGTGTGCAAGCAAGTGAACCAGAGCCAGTGTCAGTCAAAGACTTATTACACTTGCATTTATTAAACGTGTATAAATGTGCTTCATACAAGAAATGGGCTGCCGGACATAAATAATATGCTGTGCTTTGGTAGTCCCATGATCCATGAGTGTGTGACTGATGATACCAGGGTTTTCCTCTTGGTACCTTCTACAATGACACATTACATCACTATGTTTACTCCCTTTTTACTCTTTCCTTATGATGAAACAGTGGTGGCTCAGTGGTTAGGGCAGTGGTGGCTCAGTGGTTAGGGCACTGGGCTACTGATCAGAAGGTTGTGGGTTCAAGTCTCAGCTCTGCCAAGCTGCCACTGTTGGGCCCTTGA